>VYZU01082085.1:0-10894 GCA_013401355.1 Ceyx cyanopectus | reverse complement strand
CCCCCCCCCCCCCCCCCCCCCCGGGTCTTAGTGAGGTACCAACTCCACCTCCGTCTGTAGAGCGGGTCATTAAAACCCCCGCCTCGTCCCTAGTTCCACAGCACCCCCAGCTCTGGGGCCGAAAGGTGCTGTTGACACAATATTATTGTAATTCCCCATGACAAATGCGTTAGCACGAAGCTCGCCATCCATCATGGGGCGGGCGCGGCGCCTTCTCCGCGGGGAGCGCTGCCCGCGGCTCCTGACACCGGCACCGATGGCAGCAGCGGTCTCCTGCCGGAGAAATCCCATTTTCCCTCCTCGAAACGCACAAAGCTCCTCGGGGCCGTGCCCAGGGGCCGCAGGGACCCCCCAGTAGCGCAGCTCCCGGCGGGGCTGAGCCCCGCTTGGATGGAGGTGCGGGGACCGGCAGCCCCGCCTGCCCGCAGCCAGCGCGGAGGCTGCGGAGCCGGCGATGCTGGGGAGGGGTCTCGAATCCCCCCGAGCCAGCAAGCAGGGTTTCCTAATTGTTAGCTGCGCTGCGCCGGCCGCCTTTAAGTAATTAGCGTGTGGCGGCTTCACCAGACCCGGGGTGGGGGGTGGGGGGAGTTGGGGTGGGTTTTGCTTTTCCTATTTATTTTTTTTTTTTAATCCCTCCGTATGGGTTTTTATCGGCTGCTATCAGCTCCTTGCTCATTTCTGACACCGTCGCTCTGACAGGCGGGGGGATGGGGAAGGGGGAGGGGAAGAAAGGTATTATATTTTAAGTACACGAAGGCAGTGAGAAGCAGGATGGAGCCTCGGCGTACGCTGGATGGAAACAATGCACCCGATCCAGCCAAACTATAGCATTAAAAAAAAAAAAAAAGGAGGAGGGGGGGGGGAGAGAGAGAAAAATCCGTTTTCTCCTCTTCCTCCTTTTTTTTCCTTTCCACGAGGGCTAGCTGAAATCTTTCTTAATTACCGCTTATTTCAATGACAGAATTGTAATTTATCATTTAGTCGTAATTTGACATATGTTCACACCTTTGCCATTTCCAATTTCCTCCCCGGCTCTAATTGTCTGCCTGGCTGGGCTGTCAGGAGCGCCCCCGGGGATTAATTGGAGCTGTCTGTCTGTCTGTCTGTCTGTCTGCGGCGGGCGGCGGCACCGGGCACCCGCGGCACCCCCCGCACCGCCCCGCACCGCCGCATTGTTTAGCCCATTTTTGCATTTGTGACTCTTCCAGGCTTGGGGGGGGGGGGGAGGGGGGGGGTTATTAGACTCTAATTACGCGCCCCGGCTGTCAGCTGAAAGGAGAGGGAACCTTGGTGTAATTAGGGGGAGGGGGCTCTGGCAGCGGGGACCGGTAGATGTCTCTCGCTCTGCCTCGGAAATCCACACCGCCTTTAAACGCTCTGCCTTCATTTTCCTCTGCGGCTGTTGACGCTTCTCTCTCCCGCTGACATGGCCTCGACAGAGCCGTTACACTCCCCCCCCCTCCTTCCCCGGCTTTCGGGGCCCCCCCAGCCCCGCTCTTCACCGGGCTGCATCCCCTCCAGCATCCTCTGGAAGCAGGTCCTGGCTGCATCCCACTCCAGCATCCTCTGGTAGCAAGTCCTGGCTGCATCCCTCCAGCATCCTCTGGAAGCAGGTCCTGCCCCCCCCCCCGGGGGTGGATTTGGCCCAGGATAGGTTCTCTTCCCTTATCATTTCTCTTTTCAATCAGTGCCTGAAAGGACAGAACTCATGCATTCTTTTCCTGATTTTCCTGCTTTGGTTGGTTGGTTTCAGGAGCTGCTAGCCACCAAATGATGAGCAGTGTGTGGAAACACAGAGTGCCTCAAGCTGAGTCCTAAAAGAGCAGGTCCTCCAAAAACTTAGTGACATGCTGCATTGGTCTGGAGACTGGGGTGTGAGGGGTTGATGATTTAACATTAGATCTTGACCATATTTCTGGCCTGTTTCATATACTGGAGCCGTTCCACTGGCAGTGGTGTTGGAAATCAGCGTGCTCATTAGAAGTCAATGCTAAGTGCTTTTGAGAATTCACTTTCTTTTTCATTTCTCCTAGCTATCAATTTTGTTTTTGTTTTAAACCTGACTTCCCGAGGCCTTATTCATTAATAGATAAGCAGTAATAAGCAGGTTATGAGCAGACAGGAGGCTCATCTTCCACGTATACCCAGTGCACTTCCTACCTGGAAATAAATCTGATTTTTTCCAAGATAGGGAACTTCTTCAGCTCGCAGAGGGGCTGAAATCCACACGCTTGTGCTGGATCTGTGATGAGAATGACAGACTCCACATGGGAAGGAAGGAGTCAGGCTGGACACCAGCTGGAAAACAACCTCATGGGCCCTTGGCCTCTCCAGCAGCAGCTGCAGGGCTCTGTGCTGTCAGTGGGGAGGGTAAAGGGGAGAAAACAGTTGGGCTGAAACCTGAAATTCATGGGGAAGGGAAGGAGGTGCTGACTTTTGTACTGGATTTTTTTTTTCCTTTTTAAATTATTGCCCTGCTTTTTTGGCATTTATTGTCTCAGCAGTGCTAGCAATTCCCTCGTGGCACAGGAACACACAGATGCTTCAGCACTGGCTCATCCTAAATGGTCTTTAATACACGTTTAGGAGGAAAAAAGCTCTCTCACAAATAAATCAAACCCCAGACCTTGCTAGTCTTTCAGAGCTCCCTTGTGGCTGAATGGCTGGTGTGGTTACACCCATAAACATGTCTGGAGCTGGCAGGAGCTCTCCCTGAGCAGCTCACCCCAAGCACAGGGACAGGCTCCAGGTCCCCAGTGTCACGGGAGAAATCCAGGTGTGGCTTGCCCAGAGGAGGCAGCAGTGGAGAGCTACTGGAGCAGTCTCTTCTTCAGCAGATCTCCTCTTTAGATGGCAACAAAAACTCCTGTTAATCCCACTGCTGCTAATGAAAGCAAAGAAAGGGAGGGAGACCCCAATAATGCTGGAGTGAGAGGCTTAGGAGCCCTTTGCTGTCAGCTCCTGAGTTGCTCTAGCACCTACTTGAATGTGGTGTAGTGCTCTCAGAGATGCTTGCTCAAGAAAAACTCCTTGGTTGTCCTCAGCATGCAGGTTTAACTTGTTGCATTCCTCTAAGTCAAACCTACTTTTGTTTCAAAAAGAAAAGGAAAACCCCAAGCACAGCAGCTGTAAGAGCAGGACACACTCCTGCTAAAGAATGGAGGGAAAAAAGCCTCTTTCACTGCTGTGTGGGAAAAGAGAGTGGAAATAATAATTTAGCTTTGAAGAAACAACTCTTATCTGTCCCTTAACCTCCGTGGAGAGAACAAGCACCAGCATCTTGATCCCTAAATGGAATCATCTGGGAAACTAGAAGGCAAAAATCCAGACAGTGTGCTCAGGGAATAAATGTGCCTCCCTCAGCAAGGGAAACCTGCTGTACCAGCTCACTGCCCATCTTCAAAGACAGGCATATTCCCAGCCTCCTGAAATCCAGCAGCTGCCCCTGGCTGGTGGGATGGCTGAGAGATGCTTTTAAAGACTTTTACAAGGTGTAAAGCTCCCCAGTTTTGTAGTTTGGACCTGGAAATGCTATTTGTATCAGTAATTGGGGCAGCAAGGTGGCCTGGGCTGGGGCAGATATGGAAATCCCAGGAGCCAGCACAGGGACAGGTGGTTTGGGGACCTGCTCAACTTGTCTTTGTGTGGCTGGGATACCCCAGACAGGTGTGAGGGCTCCTGATACTCACGTGTGTACACTCAGTGGAACTGGTGCCCAGACACTCTGAGCTGCAGCTCTGCCTCTCACCTTAGCCAGCAGCTAGCTCAGCACTTGCATCACTGTCTCGTGCCCTCCAGTCCAGGCAGGAGAAGAAACTCTGGAGGCTCTGCAAGGAGCATCCAGTTCCTGTGACACCTGGCACTGTAAGAGCTCAATTTACACTTTATTTGTTTGAGGAAAAAAAAAAAGTCAGGGAGCACTGCAGTAATAATCAGAGCAGAAAAAGCATTGTTATCAGGAAAGTATTTGTAATGTAGCCTTTAAAATAAATATCCCAGCTACTCCTGTGCTGCACAGTGTCATTTCTAACTCGAAAAAGTCAGTATATAAATCTAATAGCTATTCATAAAAGTTCAGCCTGAGTAATAAAAGTAACAATTTTCTGTAATGATATTTTATAGATTTGAATAAGAAGTATAAAATATTTTTGCTTTTATAGCATATGTAAAGGGAGGGAGTTTACTGTGCCTATAAAACGGGGATTACTTTGAAATTCTTAAAATATTTCTAGAACAAAGTAAATAATACTCATAGTTTTTTTTGCTGAAAGACCAATTCAAGGCCACATAGAAAACTTTTCAAATATTTTGTAGGAAAACAATTCTGCAGCTTCAGAGAAGACAAAACACACTTCCCTCTCTTATCTCCTAATAAAGGACATTCCCAGGGTCTCTCTCCCCTTCCCATGGTGTTTTCCTCCCCCTGGGCCCTTCAGCCCAGGTCTTTGGCAGTGTGGGTGTGTTAACTGTGAGGAGGAAGCTGAGCTCTTAGCCCCTGTGATGGGATTTTCACAAATGCCAACAGCACAGTCAAAGAAGGGATTTTTCAGCCAGTGTGGAGGAGGAGGGAAAACACAAAGCTGAAAGGTAGGCGGCCTGGACTTCTGATTTATTTTGTAGAGAGTCTGAGGGAAAAAATAACACCAAGTTTTCATGGGTTACTGAGGAAGGCAGAGCTTGTCTCAGACCTGACCCTCTGAGTCAGGGGGACAAGTGGGCAGCTGGGCACAGTGCTGCTTTACAGCCAGGGAGGAGCCAGCCCTCTGCCCAGGGCTGAGGGTGTGACCTGTGGCAATGCAAAGCTGTGTTAATGTCACTAGCTCTAGATTGACAGCCCTTATGCAAGAAAGCAGAAAACACATGGTGTGCATGTGGTTATTCTTAACCCTATTTCCATAGGGCACTGATGAGCATTATATTTCAAAACTGGTTGGTTTTTTTTTCCCTACAAATGTGAGTTGAACTACCTTCAGTGGCTGCNCCAGCCCAGCAGGGTAAATTAGCAGCTGAGCAAACCCGTGCAGCCACTGGGCTCGGCCTTGCCACCCACCAGCATCTACCCCACAGCCTCTCTGCTGGCGGCTCCTTGCCCGTTCTGTGCCAGCCACCCTGCTGCCAGTGCCCTGTGGGGCTCAGCGGGGATGTGTGGGGCTCAGCGGGACTGTGTGGGGCTTAGCGAGGTCATGTGGGGCTCAGTAGGGCTGTGTGGGGCCCAGTGTTGCTGTGTGGGGCTCAGTGAGGCTTTGTGGGGCTCAGCAGGACTGTGTGGGCCTTGGCAAGGCCGCATGGGGCTCAGCGGAGCTGTGTGGGCCTTGGTGAGGCCGTGTGGGGCTCAGAGGGCTGTGTGGGACTCAGCAAGACTCTGTTGGGCTCAGGGGGACACTGTGTCTCAGTGGAGCCATGTGGGGCTTAGTGAGGCCATGTGGGGCTCAGGGGGACACTGTGTGTCTCAGTGGAGCTGTGGGGCTCAGCAGGGCCGTGTGGGGCTCAGTGGAACTGTGTGGGGCTCAGCAGGGCTCTGTGTGGCTCAGCAGGGCTGTGTGGGCCTCAGCAGGGCCATGCAGGGCTTCTCAGTGGGGCCATAAGTGGCTCAGCAGGGCTGTGTGGGGCTTAGGGGGCTGTGAAGAGCTCAGTGGGGCCATGTGGGGCTCAGGGGTCACCCCAGGGGTGCACACACACGTGTGAGCTGTAGCATGTGCAGTCACAAACATACAGAGCTGCTTCCTGCAGGTGCCTGTTAAAAAAGGGGGTTTAAGCAAAAATAATGTATTTTCATTCCCATGCTAGTGTGTGTGTGTGAGTGTGAGTGTGTCCATACACACTATATATAGCTCTATATGTGCATGCCCACTGTCAGTGTAGAGCTGTTTCCACTTGCACAGCCTCCTGACAGTCATTATTTGGGTATGCAGCAGATGGTGCAGCCATCAAGCTATAGAAAGTGAAAACCAGTATGGCTCAACACAGACACTTAGACACACTCCTAATGCCATGTCTGTGTGGTGACATCTGCAGCTTGGCTCCCACAGAGAGCTGGAGGCATCACCACCCCTTTGCCCTCATGGAGCCCCAAAATTCAGAGGCCAGGTCATAATGCACCCACAGTTTTCTTTTTCTAAGGGTTTTCAAACAGCAAGACCTATAAACCCCATCTCTGTGCCATACTCAGGGGCTGCTGGTAGTAACACACCAATCATAAAAGCAAAATCACCTTTTTGGGTCAAGTGCCAGGTCACATTTTGAGGGTAAATCTTAAACCAAAAAAATAAAATGCTGGGCAAGTTGCTGTTGTGCCACAGGCTGCTCGTGGGAGTCGGAGCTATCGAGGACTTCATGCTTTAAATATTGGTCAGGGCTGATTTTATTTCTTTTCTTTTTTTCTTAGTTGACAGTTGGCATATTTCTAAAAAGTCAGTGCACATCTCAGCAATTCCATTGCCCATCCACGCATCATTACCTGCTCTCTCAGCCCTCGAGGGAGAGGATGTTGTTGGGGGGGTTTCTCTCAGGTTGGGAGGTGAGGCACTGAGGTGGAACGGGAGGGAAGGAGAGCACAGCTTTCCTGCAGCACCAGCCTTGGGTCCAGCTGAAAGGCCAAAACAAAGGAGAAGCTCTGTCTCTAGCTACACCTTGGTAATGAAAAGGAGAAAGGAAGGCAAGAGGGAAAAAAAAAATAAGGGAGAAAAGCAGCTTACTATTTTAAAACCCTGGTTCAAAGTTGAAGAGGCTGGTGAGAGGAAGCAAATGCTCTTCAGAAATGCCTGAGTGCAGTGCCAGGGTGACACAGCCCAGGAAAACAAGAGAGAGGAATATTTTTACCAGTAAACACTGGAGCTGAACAAGACTGGCAGATCTCAAAGAAAATGATGGCCAACTGCTGCAGAGCATGCTGAAGAAAATAAAATGCTTACCCTTTAATCCCAAACCCATTCAGCCTGGGACCGTTTGGGGGGGTTGAATGAAGTGCTCTGAGTTTTCTTCCTTTGCTCTTGTTATTTTCTTGTCACTAGCAAACAAAACCCATGCTGGTGTCTGTGCTGTTGGCTCTTTCTTGGGCAGCTTTTCTCCTGAAGGCTGAGCTTTATTATTTCACTGAGGAGTGGAGAGGTCACCAAGCTCAGGGGGTTACTCTGCAGCCTTCATCAGTGGTGAGGAAGACAGAGGGAAGCCCTCCAGGCCAGGAAGCAGGGACCTGCAGACAGCTTTTCTCCTGAGGCAGCTATTTGCCCAAACTGCTCCTGATTTATTTGGTTCTCCCAGCTTTCCTGGTGCCAGCACAGACTGGCAGCAGCTACCCAGCTGCTGGGAGGCCTCTGCTGCCAGCTGGGGGGAGGCTTCACGTGCCCCTGCTATGCAGAGGGCAACGCCAACCTGAGAGGTGCCCAATCACACCTGTCCCCTGTGTATCTGCATCTGTGTGCCCACATCCCACCTCCCTGCCAGCAGCAGCCACCCTGCCAGCCCTGAGGAGTGATGGTCCACACGCCAACAGCCTTAATTCAATTAGAGGTCTCAGGGGCTGCAGAAGCAGCTGGGCCATCAATCATCGTGCCAAGGGACATTCTTCCCTTTTAAAGCCACCCCAGGGCTGTAACCAGGGGTCCCGTGCAGGAGGGGGGACCCTGGGGGGGCTGAGGCAGCTGCTGGCCCAGAGCCCACCCCCCTGCACAGCAAGGAGCAGTCTAAGGGCAGGGGAAATTAATTGGCACCAAGTGTCACCCAGTGGCTGCTCACATCCCTTTGTGTTAACCAGCTGAGGGGTGACAGAGCTGCTGGGCCACCCACTGAGCTGGATGGGGAGCCCCCCCAGGGCACCCTTGGGTCCTCACCAGCCTGGTGTGAAATGGATCCCCAGCAGGCCCAGAAAAGGTGGGTTGCTGTTATTTACAGGCTCCAGGCCACTCGCTGAGGAACCTTCCACCCACCACCAGAGAACTGTGGCTTTCAGACAGTTAATCAAATAAGGAAGGCTAAGGGTAGTCACTGCACCCTTTGCAAATAGCAGTCCAGACACAAGAGCAAATAATTTGTGTCAGCAAGACAAGAGAAAATGGAATGTAAACTTTCTAAACAGCCAGCAGATACTGGCTTTTATAGATATGTTTTTCACCCTCAGCCCAGGAACCCAAGCAGGTTTCATTTGGGCTCCATTTCTAGCAGCAAGTGCTGTCCCCACTTTGCTCCATGTTGGGGGGGACCAGGGAGAAAGAGCCTCACCCCATCTCAGCATTCCCTGGGCCAGCTGCTCCACATCCACCTCTCGGAATGCTACCTAGGGAGGAGAGACAAAGCTGCAGTCGTTTTCCTCAGGCTTGTCTGGCAGTGTAGGTCATCTCAGCAGAGTGGGGAAACAACAGCACGTGCCAATCTCTCAGCACAAATACTGACCCTCAAATAATGAACGCTCCTAGCAACCACCCAGGGAAACAGGAAAACTTTTAACTCATTTTTCCTGAAAAAAAAAAAAAAAAAGAGGAAAAAAATTTAAAAATACAGCAAAAGAAATAAATCTAAAATTAGTTTTGCACTACTGACAAGTGGCCTGCTTGGAGATGATCTGCAAAGAGAAAATCGTCAGATAAATTATTTGTATTGAGTAATTTGATCGACTCTTCTTGGAAGCCTAATGAATAGGTTATTTTCTGCAACAGCTGCTGTTCAAACTCTCAGCCATCAGGCCACGTGGGCTGGCTGTTCACAGGGAATTTCTCTGCTGCCTTTTTGAATGCAACTTAAAAACCAAGTAAAACTAGGCACACTCTGTTTGTTGACAGGGAGGAAAGATGGAGTGGAGAAGATTTGAGTGGTAAAATGATTGTGAAGCCCTAAAAAGCAGCAGTGAAAAGGGTAAAGTGTGAAGGCACCAACAACTCTCCCATCACAGGGACTACAGAAGACCATCATGGCTGGGCACAGTGTCATTCAGGCATGGCATCATTTCTTCATGGAGAGGAAACCTCTCCCAGATGGGGTCTGGGTAGGCTGTGACCATGCAGGCACCCTGACCTGCTCTGCTTTTCTCTTGATGTAAGGCCAAAAGTCCTCTGCATGGCTGTGAGGGGTGTCTAAGAAAAATAAAAGGTCTTAAGAGTGGCTCTGGAAAGGGTTAAATGGGTTCTGCACTTGAGCAACAACTTGCCACTGGTGATATTTAGTCCATCTCCTGCAACCAGATTGCCTCCTAGGTTTGTTGTGCCTGGGGTAGGCAAAGGCTGACTTGAACCTCTTGTATGAGTGATATTTTGTGTGGTTTTCTTTCCACTAGGTCTAAAGAGGGTAAAGTGTGAGCTGCCAACCACAAAACCCTGAACTCTTCAGCAGCAGTGTGACAGCAGCCCAGCTCTGTGTGCCTGCCCTGCTCCCCTGCCCTGCCCCTGCACTGCTTGTGTCTCCAGGGCACTTTGCTGGGGTCATCTTGCAGTTCAGCACCCTGCTGCCACACACCAGACCTTTCTGCACCTACAAAATTAGATTTTGAGGACTTTAGTTCCTTGTTCTCTGCATGATCTATTCGGAAACTTAGTGGTTTACTTCTGTTGCTCTTTTTCTTCCTCTTGTCAGGGTAGGGTTGCTGTGTGAAGAACACAAAGTATGGAGAACATCCTGTGGGGAAGTGGAAGGCACCTCAGGTAAGAACTGGCCATGAGCCATCTTTGCCCTGTGTTTGTGCAGGAGCTGCTGCAATAGGAGACACTGTGCAGATGTGCATGGGTAAGGGAAAGCAGAACACCCTGAAACCCCAGAGGAAGCAGCCAAATCCACATTTTACACTGCAGGATTGGTGGTTAGGTCTCTCAGAGGTGCTGTGGGGACCAGCTCACCTAGGATGCTTCAGCACTGGTGGATTCTGCCTCTCTGTGAGGCCCTCTCCATTTCCAGAGGTGGTTAAAGAATGAGGGCAGGGTTGGAAGGGAGCCTGGAGGAATGATGCAGCTCTCCCTCATCCCAGGACAGTAATCCTAGACAGCAGCATCACCTTTCTTTCAGGACAGATGCCAAGTCCCCTGCACTGAGGGAAGGGAGATGGACAGGCTGGCTTTGTGCCTGCCACCCCTCCTCTGGCTGGCTGCTTGGATATTCTCCTTCTGCTTTGCTCACTTGGCTTGTGGGGCTGAGAAGCCCCCAGGCACACTGGGGTGTGGCAAACAGAGGGGTCTTTTTGCCATCAACTTTGCTTTCATGGCTTCTTCAGGCTGAGCTGTGGATATTTGCAGATATTAGCAGTTGTGGGTTGAAACCAGAAGCACATCCAGTGATCATCTTCCCCTGATGAGGACCTGGATACCAAAGCAGCATTTCCATGTTCTAATTCTCAGTGTTGGTACACGTGTGTAACACACACAGTAAGCAAAGGCAGGTTGCAGCAGCAGGTGGCACCTGGCATTCTGTCCCATCAGTCACGTTTGGCTTTATCTTGGCATTTGGATTGATACCTATATTTTCTAGATAACTGGGATACTCTCTTTCAGTGAAAAAAAGCAATTTTTGCAATACCTTTCCTAGCCTGAGCTGTGTACAGTGCCCTATTTTATCTGAGATGATTAAGATTCATGTTTCTTTCCTCCAAAAGTGCTCTCTAAGGTTCCTATTTACACATGATACAAGATCAGCAGGCTAATAATTAAGGCAGTAGTGTGATGCTATTTCAGGTCTGTGGTCTGTTTATTTGCAACAGCTGCCTATGAATGTGGGCTGCATGATACAGAGGTTGCCATGGTTAAAGCCATGTTTACTGAGTGCTTGATAAATAGCTGCACACCTTTCCTGTGTAAATTCCAGGTAGCACATTAAAGTTGCTCTGGGGTGGTTTCACTTTATCCCCAGTTTCTGTGTCACTATGAACTCAGTTGTTTGCACTTACCTGGTACAGAGTGAGAAGGAAACGTGCCACCAA
>VYZU01082082.1:0-21309 GCA_013401355.1 Ceyx cyanopectus | reverse complement strand
AATGAGGAAATGGAACAGTTGCCTTTTGGGGCTGCACCCCCTTCAACACACAGCAAACCTGATGTTATTCCCAATGTCTTTGTCCACAGGAATACAACAGGTCCTGGCCAAGTCTGAAGTCTATGGGGTTTCAGCAGGCACAGAATTTCAGTCCACTCTTGGAGTTTAACAGTCTAGAGCAGAGGGAGAGGACTACAGAGTGGCTGAGAGCCTCCAGTTCTAATACAGCTGTGGAATACCAAGGCAGATTTACTACAGCTGGGGGTGGTCAGTGATGTTCTGCTGATTTTCCCTCCTCTGTTAGCACTTCCTATTAGTCTTCCTAGACATTGCAGCTGCAAAGGGAACCTCACACACATACCCATCTCCTCTTCCCCCTCCTTCTGTCTTAAGGGCCCCAGCAGACTGACATAATTATGGTGCACATGTCACTGATGGACTCAGCAACAAACAGAGCAGGACATGGATCTGTTCAGCTCATGGAAACTTTACAACCCTATAAATACCACACCCCTAAGAGACCACAACCATAAAACACAGACATTTCACACTGAAAATAAACACACATCAATGGACAGAGAACTCACTGTTCAGAGAGTTAAAGAAAGGACATCAAGAGCTCTACAGCAGCCCTTTGATGGGTGGTTCCATTACCTGTCCCACTGGTGGCTTCTCCATCCGAAAAGTCAGATCTCTCTCAACCAGAAGCAGGACTCCATGAATACAATGAGGATCTATGTCCTACAAGAAAAAAGAGCACAAGTCCATTACTGATACCTGGGATGACAAGGGGAAGGTACCACACCAGTTTTGTACAGGAGACTGTAATTTATCCTTCAAAAATATTTCAGAAGCCTGGAAAGTGGTCACCAGGTCACTCTACAGAGCACCAAGGCTATATCCTTAAGGTAGTTTGCTTCAAATCAACTACTCCTGCAGTATTTAAAGATGCAATGGAACAGGTCAGGTCTTGGCTCTACTGAAAAAAAAAATAAATTAAAATATACAGGGAAATGTGTCAGGGAAAAAAAAAGAAGAACTGTGTTCGATGTCCAGGTTTTTTCTTGATAATTTCCCTGGTCACTTCTCCTAACTGAAAGGAAGTTGTTTTGTTTTTTTCCCCTGACAGTGCCAAAAATGTCGTCTTGTCTTTACTTAATGCCAACTCACAATCAAGGACATCCTGTCGCTACTGTGAAGCTGCAGAAATTCCAAATACAAGGGACATCTGGCAACTGTGGCTCAAACTCCGTCATCCCAGAGCAGCTCTCCCATTACAGCAGCACTTGAGAGACAGCCATAGAGAGCAACAGCAGGAAGAGGTAACCAGATGATGGAGACAGGGCCTACTGTACACATGATGCCTGGCCCAGAATCCCAGATGTTTCCTAGCTGGAAACTGTCAAAGGGACTGGTTGAGCTGCAAGGAAGCCGCCACACAGCAGATCACGACAGCGAGGAAAGTTGCTTAAAACTATGGCTCTGGCAGTGTCTAAGGATAAATATCCAGTGTGAGCAGCACAGCCAGAGCACAGAGGCAAGTGGACCAGCAGAGACTGAGCTGCCCAACCTGACACAGGGCCCAGCACAGCAATTAAAAAAAATGACAACACAAGGAGAACAAATTCTACAAGTGGAAGCAGCAGCAGATTCCAGAGCAGAGGAAAACACCTCTCTCCCCTCTAGTCCTTAAAAAGGATCCTTTTGAACAGGCAGGAAAAATTCCCAACTGAAACATCTTCCAAAACCCTGAGAAGTTTCTAAGTCTTCTCAAATCCCTTTCTTCAAAGCACATTATTCACCCTTTCACTGTTACTTGACACTGATCAAAAAGCCAAAAAGAATTTCTCATATTCAGGTGGTATTAGGCAAATACTGAAGCTCATTTGAAGAGAGGATGGGGAAGGATGTATTAGCAGCTGTGAATTTGTCTGCTAGAAAGTACTGAAGGATGAAGATTAGCCACAGTTCCAAGACAGAGCATGCACTAAATAAATCTGTTCTTTCACAACCCCTCTTCTACTCCAGCAGCCATGAGATGTGCAATCTGAGTGAGGGATAAAGGTAGTGATGGTGTAACATGAGGTTACAACAACAGCCAAAACACTCTCTTGCTTGTTTGTTACTCCTGAAAATAGAAGCTGAGAAACCATTTGCAAAAAAAACTGTCAAGGGAAAAGTTCAGTGTTTTCCAATCCAAGAAGCAGCAGTATTTCAAAGGAATCAAGTATTTTTCACCATATTTTTTTCTTGAAACAGCTAAAGAGCAGACACTCTCCTCCAGCACCCATGGAACAATTCAGATTGACTAGAGCAGTTTACAGGGGCATGCTGGGAGACAGGCTACCTGAGAAAGGTTTCCTGCAGCTTTGAGCACAAACTCTTACCACCTTTGCTAACAAAACCCAGTCTCTTTTAACATCA
Source organism: Ceyx cyanopectus (assembly GCA_013401355.1). NCBI lineage: Eukaryota > Metazoa > Chordata > Aves > Coraciiformes > Alcedinidae > Ceyx > Ceyx cyanopectus. The sequence continues at coordinate 18,885 of VYZU01082082.1, read as the reverse complement.
GACCAAGCTCCTCCTTTCTTCTGCAGTAACAGGGCATGCAAATACACCTCTTGAGCAGAAACATTTGCACAGAACTTTTCTGCTTTCAATGCTATCATAATCAGGCTCTTCCCTTCCAAACCCACAGACACAGTGGATTTCAGGATTAAGCATTTGCATGGATACATGAAATTCAGAAACCTTTCACTCAATAAAGACCAGGCAGAGGGAAATCCCAGGTATCTCCTCACTGAAGGCCAGCACACACATTCCATGCTCTGCCTGTTCACTGACCATGAGATTGGAGTAAACAATCAATCACAGAGCTTACTGTTGACATCCAGTGACCACATGTCACAGCAGCATTTACCTCCACACAGACCCTTGCTCCAAAGCATTGCTGTGCAGCTTCCCACAGGAACAAGAGTGACCTATTTCTGTAGCCTGTATGCCCTGCACATTTCCTTTCTCCATGCAGAGTACCAGAGTTCCTCCTGCTTGTTCCTGAGTTGGCTCTGTCACACTGCTTTGCCCCAGCTCCCAGTGCTGCCTGGGACAGAAGGACTTCCCAGCCCCCCATATCCAAAAAAGGGGGAAGAAAGTCTTGCAGAACACAATTGAAAACCAGAGAGAATGAGAAGCTCTCACCAGTCTACTTGGTGATTCTAAGTCTCCCAGTGCTGCAGAGAAAGCTGCTTGCATGCATCAAGAGTCCTCTATTAGCACTTTAAAAGTCTGTTCACACATTTATTTTGGAAAGATGAAGAGTGGAGTAAGTACTTCCTCAAATTGACAGATCGTGCCCCACAACCCTATGGGATCAAAATCCTCCCTCCCCAGGGAGGTTCTCTAGGGTTAACAGACCCAAGCAGTGCAGCAGGAAGGGCCCCAGCATTAGGTCACCAGCTCTGGGCACCCCCCATGAAGCAGTGAAGCTGCACTCCTTGGGAGGAAAACAGCCCTTCAGAACTAAACAAGTAGAGCAACACTGGATCCCAACCTCTAACAGAGTCCACTTCATAAAAGCCATGTAAATAAAACCCTGCTGAAGTGGAGAGGTGAACAGCAGAGAAATGAGCTCCAGAGACAGTCTGATAAAGAGACCCTATGAGATCTATCAGGGATTTCAGAAAGGACCGCAAGGAGATGATCAGTTCTGTAACCTTACAGAAACAACAGTCTGTGCGTCTGCCTCTACCAGCCCAGCAAACCTCACTAAGCTCCAGAAAGCCCAGCTTGCTCTGCTCAACTTCCAGTCAGTCTGCCCCTGTTTCAGAGCAGATGAGAGCCATGCTGTGGATTGCAGAGAGAAACGCACCCAAGGGTTGCGAGGAGCTGGTGGATTATTCCTGTGCCACAACCAGCCAAGGAGCCAGCTGAACAGGTCGAGTTCAGAGCGCTCAGAGTCAGGGTAAGGACTGAAAAACCACAGACAAGACTCATCAGCCTCTGTTAGTTGCTGTTACCTGCAGCACATGCTCGGCTCCAGCAATCCATCTTGCAGCACATTAATCCCTGTTAACTAACCATTGCTCCACCCTGATAACATGGTGCTCAGAGCCAAACAGCCACCACAGCAGGATATTACTGCAAAAAGTTTCCCTCCCACTTCTTCTCAGAGGGTAGGAAACTTAAGGTTAGAATGGCTTTATTCCTGCCACACTTGTACGAGACTGGGGACCCAAAAAAACCACATTGTGTCTCAGCATGTTGCTGATTTCCAAATCATCCCACTAAGACACAACAACACAACTTAGACAGGCAATGAATTGCTCCAAAGCTTTAGCAAGCCCACTGCCATGTGGGCACAGCATGAAAGAGAAGATACTTGCTCCTTACTTCTGCAGAGCCAAGAAGGGCACCAGATGACACCTTCTCCACAGAGAAGGTGCACAGCAATAGAGCTCCCAGCTCCACCCAGCCCAGGAAGCAAGAGGAGAGCCCCGTGACTCAGCCCCAGCCCTCAGATGTGGCATTGAAGCACATAAACCAGAGACACCAGCTTCATTAAAACATCACCCTATTCCAGCTTACACGAATTGGGTCTGGAGAGGCCTAAGCTCTGATTTAAAAGGAACACCTGCTGAAATAGGATTAGTCATAGCTACAGTCCAGCACCTCCTTGGCTTTGTATCAGCAGCAGAGAGCTTCTATCTGGGAGCAGGGGCAACACGACCCACCTGCTTGCCAAGTGCCTAGCAGGAAAGCCTTTGACCCGAAGCAATCTAGAGTTACAGCACATCCGATTCCAATCAGTCACCGACAGCCACATCAACAGCTGCATGTGCTCTTCCACCTGGCAGGACAAGCAGCATCCCTCCTTCCCCTCCATGGCAGGCAGAGGCCTCTCTTCCTCCCTGCTCCATGGTGGGCAAAAATCCCTGCATACTTCACACAGCCCCTTAGGGCAGGGGACAACAGCTCCAGGAATGATAATTCGTGACAGTGGTTAGATTTGGATAAGGGCTGTTCTCAGCACAGAGATGTAAGCAACTTTGGAAGAATGGGGAGGGGTGGTCTACCCTAACTCAGCCTTGCTTTGCAGACTTGCAAGTCCAGGTCATTCTCCTAAAACAGGGCTTGGTGTGTAACTCTACCTCCCAAAGCCAACTGAAAGCCAGGTGGCAGATGGAGACATAAGCAGCAGATGGAGATGGAACATCCACCCAAGCCAGTGTTCCTTCACCCAAGCTCCACGCTCACCTGCAATATGCTGAATGCCTTGAAGAGAGCAGGAACTGGTGAACAGCGACGGGCATCCACAAGGACAGTCAGGCCCAAAGCTTGACATTCTGGTCTGCAAGGACAGAGAAGAAGAGATCAAGTTTGTCACCAAAGAAAACAAGACTGTGGAAACAGAACCCATAGTCATGACAGGGTAAAAAACTCAGTACATTATGGCTCTGTAAGAACAGAAGACTAACTGGCCACCTTCTCCTAGACAAAACAGATTTATGGAAAACACCAACTGGACTGCTCAGATTTTACCTTTGCTATTTCCACCTGAAATTTCAATTTCTCCAGTTTCTAGGACATACCTCACTGATGGCAAAGGCACTGATACCTACTATAGGTGACCCACACAGGAAAGCCAGCCCTTCCTAACTGTTAAGGGACAAAATTGGCCTTAGCCACGCTGCCTCATAAGAACAGCTGTTTTGGAGCTGACCCAACATGTCTTGTCTAGAATCAGATGGGAAGGGGTAAGCATAAAAAAAACCAAACCAAAAGTCTGAGCAGCAGAAGCTTTCTTTCAGGTTAAGCTTTTATAAATGGTTTAAAGGCCTCAAAACAGACTCTCACAAGGAAGTTAGCTTTACTTAGTTTAATCACATAAAAGTGAAACATAGTCTCAGTAGAGCCTGAGAAGATGAGATGGTGGGGAATGAGATGAGCTGGGGCAGGAAAGTGTTCACAGAGAAAGGAAAAGTAGCTGCAGCAAACTCCAGCCTGCAGAAGCAGACTCCAGCCTGCAGACCCAAAAAAAAGCATTGGCCAGACATCAAGGCAGGTTTTCTCAACACTTGTAAAGATCCTCCCTCCCTCTCAGCTTGGAGGCCTGGCCCTAGAATATCATGTCACAACACCGTATCATGGAGCTGCTGCATGACTGCCCTATCACAGCTCCCAAATCCCATTTTCTGGGTTAATGAAGGATAGCAAGACCAGCTCAGACTCACGGCAGTGCATGAAAACATTCAGAATATACCTAACTATCACACCATGTGCACAAGGCACACAGAGAACAGCCCCAGTGCTTACTGAACACCCTAACCGGAGATCCCCACCTATACAGTTTTGGGACTCTTGACCAGGCTCCTAGGCCAGTAAAGTCAAATCATTCCACTCCCTGCCTCAGTTTCTACCCCTCACAAAAGCAAAGTGGACACAACAGCAGCATCCACAGCATCATCCTGTTTGTGTCACGAACCTTGGGATACTGTGCAAGTACAGGAGAAGGCGTACGAGCTCCGTGGTGTTGCAGTGGGGGTTTAACCAGGCTGTGTTCCTTGTCGTTATTATGGCCACTGCACGTCCCGATTTATCTCTGGTACCTGTAAAAAGAGGCAGAGGAAAAAGTCACACAAGGATGTCAAAAGAGCCTGGTTCCAGGTGTGTATGGCTCACATTCCCATACCACCAGCCCATGACTTTCCTGGAAATGCTCCACAGAACTCAATACCGTGTGTGTGTTGCAGATTGTGGCAGGCTATAAACACACTTCCAAATGCTGCCCCAGAGCACAGGAGCTGAGCTCTGCTTGTTTTCTCTCACGGTAGTGTTACATTTGGACTGCTCTCTTCTACCAAAGATCACATGCTTCATAAAACATGGCTGAGGTTGGCTAATGATAACCCAGCCTCGTGAGAAGAGCCTCATAAACTCAAGGTAAAGAATCTTACCTCCATTTGTGTAACAATTTTCACATTGCTGTTGGATGAGAGAACACAGACAGGTTTGCAGAACATGCATGCACTACCCAGTGAGACTGGACATGCACACCATGGGCTGAGCCCTGCATGTAACCAGACATCTCCCAGGAGAAAAACCCTGGAGCAGGAGCCCTGAGCTCCTTCTTGGAGGCTGAGAGCAGCCAGGGGCACACTCTTGCTGCCTGCAGCTCCGACGTGGGCAGAGGTGGTGCCAGGCTTTCATTAGTTTCAGAGCTTGCTCAGTGCTGAGGGAACAGGTGAGGCACAGCATGGGTAAAACAGCTGGGTGGTATGCTGAGGAAGGAGAAACACCTCTGCCCATTCAGCCAGGATGGCAGTTCTCTGCCCCTTGCTTTCCAAAAGCCTAAAGACTCAGCTTATCACAGGAACCAAGGCAGCTTTATGAGCTCCCAAACAAAATGATAGTCTGGCTTTGGGTTTGAGCCTCAACGTGCTCCGGAATTAATGGAATCTTTTCAATAAGAAGGGACCTTTCAAGGTCATCTATAGTGCAGAACTGCATCCACCATTCAAAAGCAGACAAGGCCTCTGGAGTGAGCCTGTGCAAGTGCCCAGCACTCTGCACTTGCAGTCACCAAGAAGGTGACAGCAGGGACTTATGCCTCTATTGTGTGAGAAGTGATTAACAAGAACAAGGGGGAGAGATGGTGATGGAATCCCAGCACAAGACAAAACCAGAGGCTTAGAAGAAGCTCTGACTCTTCTGAACTTGCTGTCCTGGACCACCTCTCTCCTAATCCCAATGGACAAGCATGTGAGTTGACAGGTAACCCAGATTCAGATGGACAGCCCCAAGCACAGAGAACTGCCTGGTGTGACAGCAATCTGTCCCTAGGAGGTGGTTTGAGTAAGGGCCACAGACACAGATGGCTATCACTTACAAGCAGGGCTTCCTCCCTCCCAGGAACCAGAACTGTCACATGGGCTTTCTCCTGCTAACAGTAAGGACAAAACCTTTCATTGTCCATGTGATTCAGGAGTTATATTACTCCTGTATTCTGGACACTGTATAATCCAAGAGCTGGAGAGAAATCAGAAAAAGCTTATTAATAAACATTGTTTCATAAGGTAAAAGGATCATCAGAAAAATTTAAAAATGAAAAATAAAAAAGCGCAAAGTACTCAATTACTGGGAAAATGGCTCAATGACTAAACCCAGTAATTTTTTTCTTACTCTGAAGCAACATCTTCTGTCTATCAGGGAGCCTGAGCACCATCAGAACTTGATCAAAACTTGAACTTCCATACAGAAGCCTGGGAATTCCCTGACCAGGTCAAAAAAGCAACCGCAGCCACCAAGGCTTGGTCTCCAACAGGGGTGTTACCAGATGAGTCATGTACAGAAGGCAGAGCTGAAACTCTCCTGAAGGGAAAAATTCTTCCTAACTCCATCAGTTGCCAGTTTATTATTTAGCTCTGATTCACTATTAAAAAATGTATTCTTTCAAATGTAATGATGATATGACCAATGTCTAACACATTTAAAAGATTTAAAGCATGTTAAGGAGTGGTTGAGTGCGTTCCGCCAAGTGTGAGAATTGTCCAACGAAATCCAAATGGAGACAGGAGAGGGAAGTCAGTCAAACCTGACACTGCCTCTACAGAAAACATGATTTCTCCCTCAGATGGAAACTCCCTTGAAGTGGTATCAAACCCAACCCTTGTTTCTTCCATTCATTTTGAGGGNTTACTGGGAAAATGGCTCAATGACTAAACCCAGTAATTTTTTTCTTACTCTGAAGCAACATCTTCTGTCTATCAGGGAGCCTGAGCACCATCAGAACTTGATCAAAACTTGAACTTCCATACAGAAGCCTGGGAATTCCCTGACCAGGTCAAAAAAGCAACCGCAGCCACCAAGGCTTGGTCTCCAACAGGGGTGTTACCAGATGAGTCATGTACAGAAGGCAGAGCTGAAACTCTCCTGAAGGGAAAAATTCTTCCTAACTCCATCAGTTGCCAGTTTATTATTTAGCTCTGATTCACTATTAAAAAATGTATTCTTTCAAATGTAATGATGATATGACCAATGTCTAACACATTTAAAAGATTTAAAGCATGTTAAGGAGTGGTTGAGTGCGTTCCGCCAAGTGTGAGAATTGTCCAACGAAATCCAAATGGAGACAGGAGAGGGAAGTCAGTCAAACCTGACACTGCCTCTACAGAAAACATGATTTCTCCCTCAGATGGAAACTCCCTTGAAGTGGTATCAAACCCAACCCTTGTTTCTTCCATTCATTTTGAGGGCACATCCCTTCACCCTACATTGAAGTGTGTTTGCTTCGTTGTATATTAGGAATTTGTGACAGAGGAAACAACTAGAGCATTAGATCACATAGTCAGGTTCCTAGAACACCATGAACTATCAGCTTCTCTTAAAGCCCACCTCTCTTGAACCCTGTATATTTTTTTGGCTGTTGTACACACCCTAAAACTTTCACCTTATCAACAGATCAGAAGTTCAGAAATCCTCCTCTGGAATTTGTTCTAACAGTTCACCAACTAATGTGAAGGTACGTGTTTGAATGTACCTTCATTGTAACTTCATGTAATTGCTCTGTGCTTGGTTTCTCATTGCACCTTTTTCCAGAAGACTGGAAAAGACTTATTTTCCCCACCTTCTTCCCTGCACAAAGGTGTTTTCACCTCATTCCTGATCACCTATGTGACAATCTTCCAAGCTCTTGCCATAAAACACCCAATTCAGTAACAAGAAAGGGCTGCCACCCTTTTCTGCACTACCTCCAGTATTCCCCATTTCCTTTCAGAACAAAGGCATTAGAACAGCCCTAACTATCTGAGAGGCTTCACCAACAAGAACACAGAGGTGAAATCACATTCCCCATCCAGCTAGTCATGGCCTCCCCTTTACACACTGCAGGTCAACGCTGGCCTTGCAGCCCCAGCACTGCAGGGTAAAGTCACCTCGCCGCCTTTCTGCTCTCCCTCCCAATTCTCCACACTGTGCAGGTCCACCTGGCCTCTCCTCTGCTCCCTGGCCCATTCTCAGCTTTAGGTGTCTCTTGAGCTGACGGAACGTAGACACCCTTCCTGCTCGGCACTGGACACCGCTCTGGCTGACCGTGGAAAGCAGGGAGCCTGCAGGGGCTGCTGAGGCAGGAGCTGCTGAGGCAGGGGCTGTCAAGCAGCAGTTTCACACCGGTGAGGCAGATCCTGCTTCCTCCGCTCTCCTGCCCCTTTGGTTAAACACAAAGAGCTCTTATGTGGGCCCTACGCACCGAGTGATCCGGGCTGCCCTGGCCAACAGCCTCAGCTTTGTTACCCACTCTGCCAATATCTGGCTCAGGCAGAAGTTTTATCTGCAGCAATTGGATACTCGCTGCCGTATCAGATGCAAACACTGAGTAACATTTGACCTACAACTGATCTCGGCAGAACAATTCTGGGAAGTCCTCCCTTGATAACTAGGTTTGTCATCTGCTGTTTGGCTATGCTAGGGTTCATCTCCCACATTGCTCATCCACACTTCATCAGAATATTCCTTTCACCACTATGTGTCATGAAATCAAATGTGTTCTAAAAATCTCTTGTATCAAGGCAGCTACACTTAATCAACCAAACTTCTAATTACCAAGAATAAATCTGGGTTTATGAGAGCACTGTCAAATAACATCTTCTACCCTTCTATCCTTTAATTACCTCCCAAGTGAATCAAGTTCCCATTGTTTCGACCAGGTCTGATGTCAGGCCCACCAGCCCATCATTAGCTGCACCCTCACTCTTTTGAACTACTGGTATGAGACCACAGATTTGGCATTTCTGACTCATACACGCTTAGTTAACAGTTTGAGACTCCTGGGAGCAAGTTAACATCACTTTCATAAGAGGGAAGTTCTACTTCCTGTCCTTCCCATCCAGAAACTTCAGAGTATTCAAGAAGTATTGCTACTGGAGAGGTCTGCGGTGAAACAAATGGAACTGGCACCAGGCAGCAGCACTGTGAAGAGAGGCTCACCCCCCTTGCCCTCCTACAAGATGTGCTTCCCAGGTTCTGGCTCAGGTACTCACCGGGCAGGCAGGCAACTCCACTCCGGAGCACTTCTGGGTTCACATCCTTGACGATGGTAGGTGCAGCTCGACCACCCCAGGCAGGTCCAGAAGCTGGGGATGGTGGAGGAGTAACAGCTGATGAGGTTTCCTCCAGGGCACTGACTTTACTCACTGATTTCAACACATATGTGCCAGCTGCTCCTTTTCTCATCTCTGTCCCTTCTGCCACCATCCCTGTAAGGCAAGAAGCAGTGAGAAGCTTGAGCAAAGCTCCACCCAAAAAGTCCCTGTTAAGTACCATTCTGGGAACGACATGCCCCCAGCCCCAGCACTCTGCAGCTCCTCTAGTCCTTCTGCCAGTAGCACATGTGTTCCCAACTGGTTATAACATTAGTACTACTGTAACTCTGAAAAAAAAAAAGCCAACAACCAACCCAATTTATTTTGAAGTTTGCAAGTTACAAAACCCCAGTGTGGCTCAGGATTACTGTAGTCAAAGTCAGTTTTAAAGGTAACCTCTCAAGCAGTCCACGTCTGCTCTCAGGCTGGAAGCCTGGCACAGTGCAGCTCCCTGGAAAACCTCCAGCAGCTCCAGCATGCTGAAGTGAGAAACAAGCTCCTGACAGCAAGAGCTGCTCCATTCCAGCTCAATTACTCCCCCAGCACTGCTTTCAGATTAGTTCCTGAAAATATGAAGGGAACTCAAGGCTCACAAATCAGCTGGAAATTAGCCAAAAGATACCCTGTTTTGCTGGTCCAGACTTCTTTAATTAACAGTTATTGTGCAAGTCAGAAACCTATTTTAAAACTCTGAAGAAGAGGATGATTACACTAACATGATCTGCCTGAGAGCAGCAGATAATGCTTCTTTCGCCTGACACCTCAGCTCTAAAACACGTTATCAGGTAATTCTAAAATTAAATATCTTAGACATTACATGGAAACTGATGCAAGTTTTAATGAGTTTCAATTTTCATGTAAAAGTAGCTGGAGAAAAAAAAACCAAAAACCAAAAAACCAAACATATATACACACATACTGTGTAAGAAGTGCTATTCGTCATTTCCCAACATTATAAGAGTTAGAAACCAACAAAACATCTTCAACAACACGTCTTTAGTACCCTAAATACACAACAAGACTATTCCACTGCTGGGCAGAAGGACAGCACCAAGGAAAAGGCTCCACTTTGTTGCAAATCCTGATACTTCATTATCTACCAACTAAAAAAAGAAATCAACCTTTCTTTAGGAATATCAGAGCGGAGTATTTATTTGCTTGCTGTGAAGTCAGACGGTTTAATTGCTGTTTAAAATTTACTTCAACCATCCTACCTTCCTGCTGCATCAACAATGCTGACACCTGACTCAGTTTATTTACTAACAGATTCCAATACTTCATTAAAGAGCAGGACCAGGAACAAAGCAGTCCTTGAAGTGGCTTTCAATACAAGTTTTAGCAGTGAGGGAGATTTACAGGTTGAGGCTCAGCCCAAACTGCTTTTAAAATTGCTACAGTGGGTGAGAGAAGTGCCCTGAGCAGCATGGCTCACTGCAGGGGGAAACTAGGAGGGGCTCCAGAGCTCTGCACCACCAAGGCCATGATGAAGCAGCTGCTCATTACTCTTTGGTAACACCCCTCTCGAGGGAGCACCCCTGGGACCCAGCTTGGCATCTGTTGCATTTGGCCACATAAGCTGCTGCAATGGCTTTGGGGCTCTGCACAGGTCTGGGACACAGCAGAGCTCAGCTCTGTTCCTAGTTCTTCCTCAGCCTCTGCTTCCCAGTGACATGAGAGGTCATTCCCTTTGGACAATGCTTCTAGATCCTCCTGAAGCAGCATTTTTGAGGGGCACTGATCTCCCAGAGATGAGGTATCTTCAAGATGATCACAGAGTCATGTAAGTCCTACACCAAAGGTTTCACGTTAAGGGATGGTAATATTTTTAAGGAGAACACAGAATCACCTGCTCTACGAGTTGTGAGGCCTGGCAATAAGCAGAACCAGATTAGGAACCTGCATTACGAAGAAAGCCTGGAAAGAGGACCAAAAGGTGGTGTTTAAAGAAGACAGGAAAGGGACTGTGGCTTTATGGAAGGCACCACACCAGGGCAGGAGAAAGACAAGAATGCAGATGGCAGTCCTGCCCTAGATAACTCTTAGAAATGAGGCAGCAACTCCTAAAAGCTGGGAGAAGCAATTTTCTCAGCCCACCAGACACAGTCCTGGTCCTGGAGCTTTTCAGCCCCAGGGAAGCCTCACTGGAGATGTGCAGCCTCCAGACTACTTACATTTCACCCAAACAAACCTCTTCCCCAAGCTCCTAGGGCTGAGCTAGCTCTGCAGACCCCACCTCTCTCCAAACAGGCCCCAGCACACTGATTGTTGTTTGCAGTCTGGGGCGGAGGCTCCCAGTGAAGCGGAAATCGCAGAATGCGGAGGATTACATCAAAAAGCAAATGCAGAACTGGGACATTTGAATCTGCCGTCTTTGCAGGTTCCACCTTTCCCCCAGGTGAAGGAAGTGGTAGAGGAGGATTTGCTTGTGTGCATTTCAAAGAGACATTAGCATTTTACCTGCAAACTGCCCTGACACCAGTATCACCCATGCTAACAACACGCAGTACAGGGAGCGGGAATGGAACACCCTAACAGGTGTTGCTGAGTATGTTCCTGTGCAGCTTTTCAGCCAACTTCTTGAATTCAAGATGTTTTCTTTCCCCATAGAGCAAAACTGCCAAGTTTCAAAAGGCACTTTCAGTTCTAGTTAGTCACTAGGGAAAAACAGTAGTCTCGTTATCAGTGTCAATTTTAAGCCACCAACTCAAAACAGCTCACACTGGACTCAAAATCTTTCCAAGTTAGACCAGAATTATGCAGAAAATAAGCTCGCTGGGAGTGGAAGAGGAGAGAGAGTTAAGGGCTGAGGAAAAATCTGCAGACACAGCCAACTGAGATACCCTAGTTCTGTGTGTTTTGACATCACCTACAGCATCTGCTTTAATGAGAGAGCTCCTCGAGCTCACCCAGAGCAAACTGCACATCTGTCCCACTGCAGCTCAGGTGTGAATGGCAGAGCTGAACCCACCCAGGAAAGCTTAAGCTTTGTTGTTATTTATGGTTTAGGCAACATAACCCCAGTTTCCAGTCACAGCAGCAAAATTACCCCAACAAGACACAGTTACAGAGAATTTACCTTGCTTAAAGACCAACTGGCTGGAAGAGTCCAGTTGTTGGACTGAGTGTAGGACATTAGTTTCACTTTGTAATTTTATCTCTGAATTATCTTACTTTTAGATCTCTAAGGGTTTCATGGGGCTAGATAAGGGGATGGCTTCTTTGGATCTCAAAGGAATCAAATATAATTGAATGATTAAGCTTATTATAGCTCCAGATAGAGTGTTTAAGAAGCACTCCTGGCATTAATAGCTATTTGAGCTGCCCTGGGACTTAAAAGTTTGGTTGGTTGGTTGATTTGAGGGGGTTGTTTCCTGGTGATTTAAGTTTTTTTCCTTTGCTTTACAAACTCCAGGATAACAGGAGTTTTCAACTGCAACACCAAAGTTTAACAACATCAGATTTGGGCCAGGAACGTTGCTGATTTCAGCCAAATCCCCAGAAACATTTAAATTGCCATTCATTAAAAAAAAACTTCTCACATATCCCAGAGGGGTCCCTCACTGCTGAAATCCACAGCAGCAGCCAAGATTTGTCCTGTGGAGCAGCAAGAACATCACACTTATTATCTCATACATAAGCTGGCCCTGGCTAATTTTAGACAGAATAGACAGGAACACTGAACGAGCAGCCACTGGAGTCATGAGGAAAGAGGAAGAGCTCACCAGCACATCCAGCACTCACCACAGGCTGGATTTTCAGAGGTCTGGTCCTGGTCCTGTACAAATCTGAAGTCCAGCCGGGTTCAGCTTGGTCAGGGAATGGATCCCCACAGCAGGGTTATTTCCTGGCCATTGTCACCCAAGAGCTACAGATAGACAGGAGGTGACCTCTTTTTTTTTTTTCTTTTTTTTTTTCTGGTCGTAGTGGTAGATCCTCAGAGAGACACACAATTCAGAAACAGACTGAGCTGACCCTTCCATTTCACAGAAGTTAAATGCTTCTTACTCCAAAAGTATCCCCTACACAAGAGGGTTATGGACTTGTTGGAGCAAGGCCAGAGGAGCCCCAGCAATGCTGGGAGGGCTGGAACCTCTCTGCTGAGAGGTCAGGCCAAGAGAGTTGGGGTGTTCAGCCTGGGGAAGAGAAGGCTCCAGTGAGACATTATTACAGCCTTCCAGTATCTGAAGAGGCCTAGAGGAAAGCTGGGGAGGGACTTTTTACAAGAGCTTCTAGGACAGGACGAGGGGTAATGGCTTCAAACTGGAAGAGATACGTTAGATATGTTTCTAAACATTAGAATATATTAGAAATATTAGATATGTTTGTAATATATTAGATATTTTTTCTAGTATCTAAAGTAACTCTCCCCTCTTCCAGTTTCACTCTTCTTCATTATGAGGGTGGTGACACACTGGCAGAGGTTGCCCAGGGAATGCCCACCACTGGAAGTGTTCAAGACCAGACTCTAAGAAACCTGGTCTAGTGGAAGATGACCCTGCCCATGGGAGGGTTTGAAAGAGATGATTTTTAAGGTCCTTTCCAACCAGCCTGTGGTTCCATGATCAGAAATGCCTGGCAACTGTAATGAGAGAACTGAAATATTTTGATGCAGGTGCTAGTGAGATTTCACTTTTAATTGATGGTCACTTAGCTCTATTAGAAACACACTAAGGTATCATGTAAAATAGGACTTTTGGACATGTGAGAAAATAGCCGTGTCTGCAGCCAAACACAGCAGGGATGCAGCAGGGATGCTGGCTCTTGCCTGCACAACTGAGGACCAGTACAAGCATTCCACTGGTAGCCTATGCCCAGGTGACCAGCTCTCAATGTCTTCCTCCACAGAGTCAAACATGCTCTAGCAATGCAGATCTGGACTCTTTCAGAGTCCTCACTCTCCTATTCCAAGCCAGGTAATTTTCCTAGCCAGGGGTCTCAGGGAATGAGAGCTGTTGAACTGGAAAGGCGTGTTTCACCCGCCCCCGCCACACACATGCTTCCCTATGAGATCTGCATATCTAGCTGCAAGCTTTCCAGCCTCAGCTTTCCAGCAGCAGGCAAAGCCTCCTCCTGCCACATCTGTCTTCCTGAACTGTGAAGGGCTTGTACAGTGAGACTCTCTCTCCTTATGCATTCCAACTGCCTGCATTCAGAATGGGCAAGCTGTGAATGTAACGGGTGGAGGTCACAACACTCACTGAATTAAACATCTTAACAAAGAAACCTTGTTCTGCACCAATGTCAATTGGAAAAGAACTGTCAAGCACAAAACCAACAATAAACCCAACTGTGAAGAGAAAGTTAATCTCAAACCGCAAAAATGACAACTTAATCCCTTTCCTGTAGTTTGTGCTGTTACCCCAGAGGTACCTGTCAGTGGTACCTCTTGAGGACTTTGTTTTCAATCCACATTATCAAAGAGATAAACACACAAACACCCAGTTGCTGTACCTTTAGGAGATAATGCCCCAGAAGCTGCCTCCTGGTTGGGGAGTGAAGCTGTGGGCTCCACATGCTCCTCAGCAGGTCCTGAGGACAGTGGTCCAACCTCAAGTTCCTCTTCAATAGATTCCAGTGTTTTTAATGCTATAGACTTTGACTTTTCCCAGTAAGACAAACATCCCTGGTTCTCCTCCCCTCCCTGCAAGTCCCGTGCTGTGACACGCTCTGGGTTCAGCACACAGTTCTCTTCACTTTTCCAGCCCTGGTTTTGCACATTTTTTGGTGGTTCCTCACACCTCTCTCCAGACCTCTGAGTTCTGCATTGACTTGTGCTTTCTGTTTGTGCATCAGGGCCCATTAAAGAGTCACTGTTACTTAATTGTTCTTCTGTCTGATCATCCTTTGCTGATGGAGCAGTTGGGAGAAGTGTGGTTTCTTCAGCTTTCTTAGGCTGACATGCAGACACCTCTTGTTCCTCACCATCTGACAAGAGTCCAGCTGCAGAAGCTCTGACAGAACAGTGACCGTGACTAGTTTGATTCTCTTTTACAGTCAATATTTGTTCAATCTCTTTGCCTTCCTCTGGGTTCTTCTCTCTTCGCAGCTTGATTTCATCTACATCTCCTTGGTTCTGTTCTGCAGGATTTAATGGAGAACTGAGATTTGATTCCTGATCACCACAGGAAGCACCAACTGCTCCTCCACCTGCTGTGTTGCCTGAAGAAGGAGAGCTTCTCTCCACACCTACATCTGCACTCTCAGGCACTGTAAGCAACACAGTGGCTTGGACTGGCACAACACTTTCACTGACACTCTGGCAAGAAACATCAGAACCTTCCTTCAGTGTGCATTGTGATCCTGAAAGGCCTTGGGCAGACACAGGAGAGGCATCCATCTGTGTCCCCTCATTCTGACCCTCAGTCATCAGTGGTTCTCTCAGTATCTTCTCCTCTGTAGCAGCAGTAGCATCTGAAAGTGCTTCTGGGCTCTGCTCCAATGTTTCCACATCAGGATTTCCACTAAGACCATCACCTTCTCCTTTCATGTTACCAGGAGCACCAGGCATCTGTGCTTTTCCACTGACACTGTCTCCAGCAGACACATCAGTGTAGCTGCACAGAGCATACTGCCAGTCGAGGGAGGGCTCGCTGAGGGTCTTCTGCTCTGCAGATGAATCTTCTGCACTGCAGGCAGGAGACTCAGCCAAAGGAAAGCTATTCCCCATCTTTCCAGGACCACCTGCTATCAGCTGACCTTCCAGAGACAGCTCTCCACATGCCACCTTTTTGTTGCTTTCCAAGGGAATTACATTTTTGAGATCTTCTGTAGTAGAAGTCCTCAGAGTGTCCATTTGACAAAGCTCCTTCTGCATAAATGCTGACTGAATAAAGTTATTGGAATAGGTGCTGTCTTGAATGACAATAAACTTGTGCTTTCCTTGAGATGCATTCACTTGGGGTCTAGGCTGAGTTAGATAATTTAAATCTAGTGATTGGGTTAAAGAGCCTGTTTGTGGCCCAAACCTGGGCAGCGAAACTTCCGTTAGCTCAACATACTCCCCTTCAAGGTCACTTTTCAAGTTCTCTGGAGGAACTGGACTTGTACAGACACCATTGACAAGAGCTTCGGTGAACTGTGGAGCTGTGCTACTAATGACCAGGTTGTCTCGATTTGGAGTTTGTTCCTGTAGATGCTGAGGTCCTAGGTCTGGTGAACTGCACTCGGCATGGTCCATGGGGAGGCACAAAACCGAGTGTTCCTCTGTTATTTCTGGAGAGATGATACTGTTTTCAATTATTTTTGGTTTATTTATAAATTCAGGATTAACCACTTTATCCCAAGGGACACGAAATATCTTCTCATCAGTGGTTAGTAAACAATTTTCCAGTGCTATACCCATCCGCTCTCCATTGAAAGTACTCAACCATTCCAGAGTGAAAATAGAGGTATAAGAAACTTCTGGAATCACAACTTCCTCTACATTATGCTTGTCTTTTGCCAAACATTTCAGTACAATTCGTGGAGACTTCTTCAGATAGGGGACCACCTGTAGATAGAAGTCACCAGGCTTCAAGATTCGCCAATCAATGGCAGCCAGCTGGACTACGATCTTCTCATGAATGCACAGGGGCCAGCCCTCGTGGCGGAACAGCAAGCCACAGTACTGGACCTATTGGGAAAAGAGAAAGAGTTTTCAGCAGCAGGAACAGGCAGGAGACCCTGCTTATACATTAGGATTAAGAAAGTGAAAATTTGGATGACAGAGCATCCCTAACCAAGTGCCATTAGAGAAACACAGGCAGACAGCAGGCTTCTTACAGTGCATGGCCAAACCCACTGCCCTCACCTAAAGACCATCCACAGCCAGATGGCAAATAACAGGCAACATTTCCAGAGTATCCCCAGCAAGCTCTTGGTTGTACCAGCTATACTCAATACCACCCTCCCTTGCCAGGAAGAGGCTGTGGATGCAGAAACCTCATTGCACAGGATGCCGCTACTCATGGGGGATCTTTGAACTGAGGTCTGCTGGAAGGGAGGTAATGAAAAGCTTTGCTGATGAAGGAATACGGAATGAAAATGCTGAGGTCTGTCTGAGGTTTTGTTTCTCTTCCCTAATGTGCTCTTCTGGAGGAGAAGCATCTGGAACCTCATTTTGGTTAAGTCAAACTGAAGAGCATGGAGCCAGGTCAAAAGCATCACTCATATGGTGCCAGCAAGAGCCTATGTGAGATAAGTGGAGACAAGTTCCATGGGCTGCAGCAGCATGGGATGGCTGCAACCCACTACTGGATGGAATGGAAAGAGATCCAGCCAAGGTAAAGCAGGAGAAAGGAGGCAGCAAATGAGGAAAGTGCAACAGAACCAGAGAGAAATAAAGCAGCAAGGCCTGGCAGCAAGCTGGGAGGAATTACACTTAGCATACCAGGGATTTTCTCGTGCTCAAAACGTAGCAGAACTCAGGACAAGACTCAGACAAATCCCAGCTGAATAAAAGAAGTGAAGTTTCACATCTGAACTGACCCAAGTCAATTATTTACAGTTTTATCACAACTTCAAAGTCTTGACAGAGAAAGCAATTTATAAAAATGCCATCTTCTGCAGGCCAGACAGATAGAAGAGAACAATACTTTCATTCAAGTATTTTGCCATATAGCAGAGAAAGCACAAAACTGGAAGAAACCTCCTCGATCCTCACACACCTTGAAACAACAGGTAATGGCATCAAGTTTTTTCCTATGTTCATCAAGCTTTACCTTCAGCCCAGCCAGGTTTCTTCACTGCACCTTATGCAAAGTTGTTCAGAAGCTTTGAAAGCTAAATTCGTCCTTCAAATTCAAGAATTCCTCCTCCTCAACCCTGGAGCTCATTCTCTGGATGTATTCCCATCACTTAAAATTATTAAGCCACGTCACATCACCTTCGCACATCTCCCCACTGATCTGAGGCCTGCCTGAAGCACCTCCTCAGTCATGCCTTTTTTTTAAATTTATTTTTAAAAAGAACACATTTCTTTGTTCCACTCTGTTGAAAGCACTGCATATAATGGCACCAGTACTTCATGATGGTGCTAGAAGCATCGCTTAGAGGTAACTCACCCTTGACTTCTAGCTGTGCCCCTGTGGTAACCCTGTCACCTAACAGCTTTTCTTTCCAAACTGATGAACCTAAGTTCACCACAAAAATTGTGCCTGATACTCTGTGAGGCACATGCTGGCCCTCTGAGCCTACTGCTACAAAAGCTGAAGTATAACTTTGTAGAGCTCATCTTGTGTAATATACATTTATCACCCTCCTCCTCCTTTAGGTTAGTGCTAGTGTCTCCCAGACTGATTTAAACACAAATATCTGTCCTATGCATACTCTTACTTTTTTTTTGTCAAGGTCATGGATGAGAAGCAGTTGCACATCTCATGACTCCTGCCTCCAGCTCTGTGCTCCCTGCAGTATCAACACCCTCCCTTTCACCAGTTTGTTACCCATCTTGCAATACCAGCATAAACCTCCACCCCTTTGACACAGTAATTAGTTTTCCAACTGACTCCATAATAAATCCTTTACAGAAGAGATTAGACAACGAAACTTTTCTCTCTAGAGAGAACTGGATTAGGAAAAAAGTTCATCTTACACTACCTGCCATGGAGCAAACCACATGAAAAAGCATTATACAGTTTTTAATGGGTCAGTTAATCCAGTCCTTGCTCAGTGCGTGTTGTTGTACACTCAGCTTGTTCTCTGTATTTTGTTACTAGCCCTGACTTAACAGATTCAATAAAAATCCCTGTTCTCAGACATTTGGCATTACATGGTAACTTCTCCCGTATTCCAGGATGGAGTCTGGCCAGTCTCCTTTCTTCACCACAGTACATGGAAGAAAACTCATCAATAAAAGACATCAAAACCAAAATGCAAAAAGCATTGAAGTTCACAAAAAACCCTACAAAGAAACAGCAAGAGCTAGAGCAACATCCAAGCATGAACATAAGCCCTTCCACAGCCCAAACTTATCAGAGTTTTAGAACTTTAGAAGTGGAGTATCCTCATGTTGCTCCTGCTCCAAAAAAATACCTTCAAAGACTTATTTCAGCTGTTTTAACATTTGACTTTAAGGCTCAAGCATTTTCTCTTTTCATGTCCAACTCCTACCAAAGGCTTGTCATAGGAGTGCCAGGAAGAGACTCTATGCCCAGCAGTTGCAGACAGGAATAAAGCTGCCTCTGAGAAAGGAGATGGGCACCAATGACAAGGGTGGTAACTTCTAGGTCTATGGGGATGACTGAGCTGGAACAGACCAACCCACCATTTAGCTCAGGGTATCATCTGAAAGCCTGAACTACAAACTAAAGAGGAAACTTTGCTTTTGTTCAGATTCTCTAAA
>VYZU01082076.1:58467-76843 GCA_013401355.1 Ceyx cyanopectus | reverse complement strand
TTTTTTTTTTTCAGAGCTTAAATGCGTTGGGTAGCTGGAGATCCAAATCTGCCTTCTCTTTTTTTTTTTCCAGGAACAACACTGAACCTGTTGAAATTTCCAATTATCAATCCTACGTGTGACAGGATATTCCGAAGGCAGGAAAGGTTGAAAGAGGAAGCAACAAAAACAGAAGATCAGTTAAGCAGTGAAGAAAAAAAACACCTTAATCACCTTAAAAAGCAAGGTTACTTTGTGGGTGAGTATTACCCAAGTAAAGGTTTTGCCCCCACAAAAATACAGTGTTACACAAAGGACAGTTAGTGCCTTCATTTGCTGTAGAATCCAGTTACTTTTGGCAAGTAACTTACTGCCACTCTGAAAGAACTAATTTCACTGACTTACAGGAGGAATGTGTTGTCTGTAGTAGCCATAAAAAAAAAAATAAATCCAAACTTCCGAGTTATTTTGACCAGTTTTTTCCCTGTGCAAGATGGGTGTAAGTCCTCTAGCATCCCTGTGAGTAACCTCAATGTTATTTCTTTCAAGTACTTATTTTCATTAGCATTGTAGAAGTTTCCTCTCTGCAGTGCACTTCCATCAGCATTTGCTGACCTAATTCAGACAGCTTAGTGGTGTACACTGATGCTACATTATAGGCCACCTTTTTTTTTCCAAGAAGAATTAAATAAGAATGAAACAAGGAAAAGGGACGGGTGTCCACTTGAGGGAAAGGGAAGTTAATACGTTAATTACAACAAAACCTTTCATTTTAATCCAGGACGGGTTGGAAGGACATTTCGCCGGCAGACGTCCAGCCCTGTAATTGACTTTGACCCTGATGCGCTTGCCTACAGCATGGATGAGGATCCCAGACATACCCCCAAGCAGGGTGAGAAAAGGGAGGTGTTCACCCACAACGAAGTGAAGGACGCGCGCTGGTGTTTCGACACGCCTGGCATCATAAAGGAGAACTGTGTAAGTGCTCAGGGGCGCCATGTGTGGGGGGGGACTGTTCTGTGCACACCAGAGTGTTTCTGCTGCAGTCCTGGGGTTAGGTTTCTTTTGGTTGTGACAGTTGTGTTAAAAAATGGTTTGCATTTTGCCTGTGAAGGGTTCGTTGCATTAGCGCTCTGTAGTGCGTAATGTGATCTTCACAAGTGAACCACAGGACTGCACCATTTTCACATCTAGATGAAGGGAAGTAAGCAGTAGAATCACAGAATGTTAGAGATTGGAAGGGACCTAGAAGATCATCTAGTCCAACCCCCCTGCCTGAGCAAGATCACCGAGACTAAGTCACCCAAAGTGACTCAGTACTCAAAGCAAGTTTCCCTCTGCATAATCTGAGGGTGCTTGCACTTCTTTAGCTCTACCAGCCTTCTGAGAAAGGTGGAGCTGATAAGAACAACCAGTGTTGTTTCACTGAACCAAATCTTTGAAAGCTGGTGCTGATGTAGTGCAGCTGTCCACAAAGGTCATGTTTTGATTTTTCAAAGACTTTGATCTGCAGTTCTGTATAAATAGAATAGTTTTTTTTTGGACAATTAAAAAGTACAAGGAAATGGAAAAGCTCTGAAAAGAATGAAGTGCAAGAGTGGTGCTGAGACTGCACAGCTCAAGTGCAGATGCTGCTTTTCTGAACACTGGAAGACTACTGGTTTTCTAGTAGATAAGCTTGAAAAATCATAGCCCACTGTGGCCCATAGTGGCACTTTGCTTACTGATGGGCAGTGTCAAGGCATTTGTCAGCTTAGAGACCTATTTTCGTACCAGGTGACTGGACAGGTTCTTTCTTCTGGAGCTGAACGAGTGTAGAAAACAAGAGGGCTTTCCTGCATCCAGAAATACTTGCTGCTGTTTCTAATTGTCCTTCCCACGCCTTTAGAGAGCCAAAGCTAAAGCCAAGCTTCTAATCAAATTCTGTTATTTTGTTCCTGTAGTCAGTGTTCAGTCTGACTGGAAGACAAGCAGACTGTCTATGTGGCAGATTTGGGCAGGGGAAATTTCTAGTTATGAGCAGGTTTGTGGGTTTCGTTTGTTTTGTTTTGGGTTTGTTTGGTTGGTTTTTTTTGAAGAAAAGGGAAGGAAAGTGTCTGTTAGCACATAATGGGATGAAATATTTGTTCTTATTCCTTGGAGGTTTGTTTTTAGCTTTTTCCTCGTGACTCCTTCCAAAGCCAAACTTCTGGAAAGCTTGGAAAAGGTTTACTGATAAATCAGATTTTAGTTCAAGCATTGCCAAACATCTCAGGAGACCTGCAGCTAGAAGGGCAAAGCCTCTTCATCTTTTTCACTTGGAGTTGAAGGCTGCCCTGACTTTCAAGCTAAATATTTGTCTGCTTGTGAATGCAGGAAGAGTATTAAGGGTTCTGGCTGCACCACAAACCTTGTTAGTTAAGTCTGAATTGAGGTTAATCCTCATGGCCAGACTGCTGCAAGCTTGTATGTGCATGACTGGTGTGCATGGGGTGTACAGCTGGCAGCATTTCTACTGTCAGTTCTCTGTATTTGAGAAAGGGAGAGCATTAACCAGTATACTGCTTGCTTCTTTCAAGGCCCTGCTTCCTGAACCTGCACATTGTTTCACAGCTGGCTTTGAACAGTGCTTTTGTAGAAGTGGTCTGACCACTGTGGCTGCAGTGCTACTAGTGAAGTCGAAGGCTTTTAAGTAGACTTCAGAACAGATTGTTTCATGAAACAGGGGAGACAGTGAAGCCAGAGGATGGAGAGGAAGACAGGCTGCAGGAGCATTTGGGAGCCCTCTCAGAGGGGAGAGCTTGTTTCACTCAGGGTGGATATCCAAGCTAGGGACATCCCTACCTCCTCCTGTTCCTCACTTACTATGTGTATTAGAATTGAACTGTTCTGTTGGACGTTCTGCACACGCTTTACTTGATTTTATTTCCTCTATCAATGTAATGCCAATATTAATTTCACCCTTCCCATTGAAACATCTGGAATGAGTTACAGCAGTACAATTAATTTTGCAGGTTTTAAATCTCCTGACGGAGAAAGAAGTCAAGATGGTTTTGCCAACACAGGCCATCATTCCACGGACCTTCATTCTCAAGCCAGGAATGGTCTTGTTTTTAGCAGCCTTGGGACGTGTAGACTACTTGCAGGTAAGGGAAGGAGGGATTTTGTGAGCAGCTGCTTCATCTCTTGTTATAGTACCACACAATAAAAATTCGTTTTCCTAGAACCTTTCTTTGCTGCTTTTAAGATGATGAATCTGTTAGTAACACACCATGTAAAATCAAAATACCTTGGGATGGGGAGTTGCAGTGGAAAGGTTTGGTACTTGTTACCAGCCTGTCACATTTTGTATTGTATAATAGTAATGGCTGTTGAATGCTGACAAATGCCTGCAGCTTAATGTGCTTCCCATAACATACAAAAGCACGAGAGCTGGAGGAGAGATCCAGGATTAGCAGGGAAAATAGGTGGGTTTCCTCCTTTCTGTGTTTTGTGAAAGAGTAAAGCATGGGCATTTTTCTTCCCTGACACAGACCTCTGAAGAATTTGCCCAAGGAAGCAATTAAATGTACCAAGTGTTTTACTTTCTGCAAAAATATTTTTGAAAGGTGATTTGTGTATGTTCCTCCCACTTTCCATTTCTTCCATGTACTAGGAATCTCGTGACATACACCTTTATTGAACTGTGTGGAGCTGACCTCCCATGATGTTTCCTCTAGAAGAGGTGTTTTTTTCCCAGATATTGGTCTAGCACAAGAATGCATTCCTTAGGAGGTTGCCCCATTTTGGGGAGGACATGTGTGTGTGGCTATTTCTTTGTCTCAGTCAGCTTTCCAAGATCAATGTAGAAATGTCGAATTGGTGCTTTGCTGAAGGTACTCCTGACTTGCTAAAAGAAAAAGAGAAAGGTGGAGGGGGTAGGATTCTGTAAGAAAGAATATGCCAGTATAGCAGAAGAGCTCCATCATTGTTAAGGTGAGAATCCAGATCTCTGTCCTGAAAAACAGCTTGGCAGTAGCACAGAGGAGTAATGCTTTACTCAGGAAAAAGTGCTGTTTGTGAGGAGAGCAACTTGCCAGGGAAAATAATAATAATAATAAAAAAGTCTTTGTACTATCTTGGGCAAAGTCATTGGAAAAGAACTTCCTAGATATGTTGGCTGTTATCAGGGACACAAGAAAGCACCTGGATTTGCATTCTTGACAAAGTAGGACAGCGATACAGGCAGTATACTTGCCGGCAGTAAACACTGGAAAATCAGACAGGCTTGGGGCTGCCAGAGGGGTTGTTTTGTCATGTGAGATGTCTTGTTCTTGAAAGTTGTGGAAGAAACAGCTGATGTTGGCAGGTTGTGGAACCTGAGGTCAGGGTAAAGTGTCACACCATCTCTGCTGAGATCAGGCTGAGAGCCAACGTGCAGCCAAGCAGGGTTGGCAGTTGGGCTTCATTCATCCTGTAAGCCTGTTCTCCATGTAATGGTGCTCCTGGTAAGCCAAGCTGGGCACATTGAGGGCCCTACAGGTCCTCAGTATCTGTCTCAGCATACTGGTGTATCAGCCTTGTGAACATCTAGAGCCCTTGCAGGAAGAGAGGTGTTCTCAGATCATGACAGAGGAGCCCCTTCCTCACATTAGATCTGCAAGGAACTTGAAATCATTGCTGCACTTACATTTCCTTATTTCAGGCTGCTAGCAATGTTTGTAGAGGTCTCTCCCCTCTCTAGCCTTGTTTGGTCTGCATGCAGGAGTTGTGAGAGTGCCTGAAATTGCTTCATGTTCAGTCTCTTCATGGCTTGAGAGCAACTTGGAACCAAATACATTTCGATGACAGGTGTGTGATAGACATGTAAAGTGATAGAATAAGCACCAGGCAGATTATGTCCATCACTTCTCATGCTAAATAACCACACAGACTTTCCTTTGGGGAATAAAACTTGAACAGAGATATCTTTTGGATGATTTGCTTGAGCTGAGCAGAGGTAGGGTGTGGTATTAGGGATGTTTTGAGGCAGAATGGTGAAGCTATGGGTACTTCTCTTTTGGAAGCTCAGCTCCCCTGTCTGTGTAAGCCCTAGCTGCTCTGCAGTGACAGAGGCAGATACTGCTTGGACATGGACAGGACATCAGTCAAACAGGTTTTCAACATACAGGAAAGAAATGGAGTAGGAGAGAAACATTCAGGGCTGCTTTTCTGCTATCGTAAGTAACATCATCCTCTTGTTTATTTCAGGGAGAAAAGCCAGCCTGGTTTTCTGTCATAGCTTCCAACCTGTTGCCAGTCCACATTTCCACCCTGAGTAATGCAGATGCCATTTATGAGAAACATGCTGGCCAAGAGTTTCTAAAGGTAAGAGAAGGTGCTGCTGTGGGCTCTTGGCTGCAGACAGGCAAGTCACTCTGCCTGGTGAAGCACCCAGGCTGGGAACAGGTGACAGGGAAAACAAGTGTGTGTCAGTAGTTTGGGAGTTCTGTAGTGTGAGAGTAGTGCTCCTGCCCAGGCTGCAGCTCAAGATGATGTGCTTTGAGTGGAACTTCTGTTTCTAACCTTCAGGCTGATAAAATTGGCAGTGCTTCGTTCTCTGATGCTTGGTTGTTCTTGAATAGCCTTGAAGTCCAGGCAGCAACAGGGGTATTTTCCATGTCAAACTTCAAACTCTGTTTTCATAACAGATTGCAGTTGCACAATGTACCTTTCCTATTCTTTCCCCACTGGATCCTTCTGGTTTTCTGGTTTGTTTGTTTGGTTTTTTCCCCCTTGGTATTGTCACATACTATGTAGCACTTGCAGATTGATGGGGGACAGGGTGAACTGTCCGTGTGCTGGCAGCTCTGCTCCTGTGCACATTGAGAACAACTCACATCAGGGTGGCTGGCTTGTACCACCAGCTAGGTCCTGCAGTGGGCACTCCCATCTTAGCTCACCTCTGAGCTCTTGCTGGGTTGCTCTGGATGTGATCCTGGTTATGATCTTGGCAAACCTGAAGTAACTCCTGTATGGTATTCCAGCCAGTTCTTAATCTTTTTTCCTCACTTGTCCTTTGCTCACCAGTTTAAGGTAGGAGGGTTGAAGTATCTCGACTGTTAAATCTTTTCTCTGTGTTTTGATCTTAGGTACCTATGGGTGGGGAAGAGCGAATGAAAGAGTTCCCTCAGCTTGTCCCTCAGGACATAACACTGAAAGGAATTGGTACCACTGAGGCAGTTGCAGATATCAAGCTTTCCTCTGCAGGTAATTTTTCTTCATTAGTTTGCTCTGTAGGGTCTGCATCCTAGAAACATTGATGGGAAGAGGCCTCTGAAGGGATGAAGCCCTATTTTCTGCTCAGAGCAGGACCAATACAAACCATGTGTCACCCCCACAAAATTGGGGCAGCCCATGGCTTTGTCCAGATGAGGTTTGTTAACCTCAAAGAATGGAGGTAGACAGCCATGCTTGTACAGGATGACTACATTGGAATCCATTATCCTCTGGCTGCCATACAAGTTCTACAGCACCAGGGATGAATGTGATACTGTCAGCTCCCCAGGGATGGATTGGTATGCTTTCTTATTGTGTTAGCTCCCACCATCCCTCTTAAGTTCACCAGGCACGAGCTCTGTCTGGGGAGAGCAAGATGGAGCTTTGGGTGCTGCCTTCTATTGGGAAAGGGCTGAATATTACACTTGAAATCACACCCAGGTAGCTCAGGTTCTCAGCCAACATGTGGGGCACAGAGCTTGTGTTAGAACCCTCATTCTGCTCCTGGTGCCTCATCTTGCTGTGTGTGTTGTTTTGGGCTGTGCAGGCTGGGTGGCAGTGACAGCTCACATGGAAGATGAATTGCTTCTCCGAGCCTATACCCCACGTGGCACTGCACTGGTGGTGAGGCAGCCTCCCCTTCTGCCATCCATCAGTAGCATCAGAGGCACCCGCATCATGGGCACTGCTGCCTATAGGACCAAAAAGCCTCCATCCCTGGTGGAAAACCTGAAAACTACGGGGAGGAGGTAGCACCATCCTCCGAGCAAGGCAGAAGACAGAACAGCCTTTTCAGGAGGGCTTGGACTTCTTTGTAAGGGCAAGCAAGTGAATTTTTGAAAGCAGACCTGGGCAGGAACTCCACAAGTCCTTCAAGCTGCTGAACACCAGCCATTTTGAATGAGCCAAGTGGTTGGTACCTTGCTGTGATGGGTGAAAGAGCTTCTCCCTCAGAGCTGCTCCAGTATCTATGAGCAAATCCCTTTACCTGCTTCCTCTTGAAATACGGGATGGAAACTCACATGCCTGCCCTGGTCTGGCTTTGCTGCTCATAGAAGAAGTCTTCACTTGCAGAGATGCTTCCACAGGTCAGAAATCATCACCGTGTTCTTGGAGGCTTGGTGGTGTTTTCAGAGTTGAAGGAGGTAGGAGGAGCAGGGACTGCTCCAGTGTGGGTATTAGTCCATCACTGCCTGTTTTGGGATGTGGTAAAGGTGAATTAATGAAAAGCAGGTCTGCTCATATGCCTGAAGAGGGAACTTTGTAACTTGCTGCTTTGATTTGGTTTCTGTAGCTTGTGTAGAGGTTTGTGAAACTGAGGACATAGAATAAAACTTCAGAGACAGTAGTTTCTGTCCTTTTCAAATTGCTGACAAAGCACTTTTATGTGAGCATAAGTATCTGACTCCATGAAAGCACCAGCTGGAAAGCCAGGGTTAGAGGTGAGGCTGTTGCAGCTCCATCCTGCCAGGCCCAGCCACTAGTGAGGCTTAGATTATTCCCAGTAGACACAGAGCACACATACACATGACATACATATGTCTTGAGTCACACTGACAGACATGCAGCACTTAACACAAACATAGCACCACCAGCCTGTGTGCACCAGTGTGTGCACATGGATAGGTATGTAGGCACACAAAGAGTGGAGCCCTTCAGCTTCTGGGCTAGACTCAGAGATGGCACTTGCTGAGTTTCTGGCACCTGGGGATATGAGCTGCAAAGATAAGCAGATTGACAGCATGGTTGAAGTCACCTCTGGAAGTCCTCTGGTCCAAGTACAGGTTGGCTGCACATGAGCTCAGGGAGATGCAGGGAGCTCAATTTACCAAGCTTAAAACCACGATATGGCAAAAGGAAGGATTTTGCCCTTCTGGAATTCAGGCTATAATATACAAGAACAAGGTAACACCACTTAGTCAGCATGGCTAAGCTTTAAAACATGAATTAATGCATGAGCTTGCACTGTCCCCATACAAGCCAGCAGGAAGCTAAGCCATCCCCCAATGGAGCTAACTCGCCTTCTGGGCAGCTCAGTATGTGGGCTGGAGCTTATCCTGCTCTGCGAGGTGCTGCAGAGCCATGTGCTTTGTGCTTTGCCCCCCAATTTAGTAAAAAAAAAACCAAAAACAAGTTAGCATAAAGCAGCTGTTAATCACATTTTTGTCTCAGCAGGTTTAATTCTCATTTTCTGTCAGGATAAAAAAAGAGCCGTTTTCATGCCAAGGTGCAGGGAGGTAGTTAAAAGATAAGGATGACCTAACTGCAAGTTTAAGGAAAAATGCTTTCTCAGGTTGCCAACCCACCTGTGTTCTGTTCTTGCAGCTCTCTTGGCCCCCCACTAGGTAGTGGTACAGAGGGCAGGGACTCCTTTATCGCTGCAGCTCGAAATCAGTAACTCACAGCACAGAGGCACACAACTACCCAGCTCCTGCCTTCTCTGTGGCATGCCCTGAGCAGCTCCCCTGCAGTCCATGGGCTTTCCAAAAGGACCAGGCTGGCAGAGGTAAGTTACCCTTGCAGCCAGTGCCAGGCTCCATAGCTCCCAAGACATTTTCAGTATTTAATGGACAGTACTGTAGCCATAGGCATTACGGGTGACTTAATTTTTATAGATCTGCTGTTAATCCCCCAAATGAGACAGCATCAGGGACTCTTGGAATGCAGGAGGAATTGCCACGAGCATTACCTCTGAAACTTAATTCTGCAGCTTCCATCAAGTTGCATTTCTTCTCACATGAATATGCCTTTCATGCCCATCAGGCCTGTCCTGCCAAGTCACAAACAGGTCCAGCCACTGTCAAGTCAAGTCTGTGTGCACACACATGGCATCCACACACTGGCTCCCCCAAGCCATGATGGCTTGAGGTCTGGAAGAGGTATGTTAACAGTGCTCCTATCTTTAGTCACAGACACCTTTCACAGTGATGAATAAGTGGGAGATAGAAGCTGCAGGTTCCTTAATAAAGTTTATTTAATCATAACTATGCTTAGGAAAATACACTTGTAAGGGTTAATATAAAGCAATTTAGTTTGACTTTATACTACATTTTGGACAAAAGACTTCTTATATATGTTTTAGGCAAAAAAAGGATGTATGATCTGGCTTGTTTTACATCTATTACAAATGTAGAAAAGACTGTCATGCACTACAGTAGAGAGAGCATGAAAACAAAATTACCTTTGGTTTAATTCAGAGAATACAAGTATTGCACTGTAAAAGCATCAAACATCGTGCAACTAAACATCATAAACATGTTTCCATTCCAGCTTACAAAAGTTAACTAGTGTAATTTTAGAGGGGGAAAATGTATGTACACATAAAACGATCCCATTAGCTATCTGGATTCCGTTCATATTGTACGCATGCCACACATCTACACAACTGACATTCAAGAAAGCTTTTGAATTTGATTTTATACTTTTCAGCTACATTGATCTCATGCTGAGATCAATGAAATCTGTTGAAATCGGCGACGTTCCCATCTCAGAACTGGCCTGTCAGTTGTTAAACGTTCTTTAAACAACTGAATTCCAGCCTAGCTCATCCAAATCCAGAAATAGCAATGACAATGCCATGGATTATTAATGCCTAGCTTCTAGACCAATTCTCAGGGCAGTTACTTCTGAGTGTACAGACTCAGGCAGCAAAAGCCCCAACCCCCCTGTTGCTCACTTGAGGGCTGGCAGTGTAGGGCTGTCAGTGTGCTCACCCTTCCAAGCACGTGCTGGAGGCTGCAGGCTCATGCAGCTATTATTGCCAAGAAACACAGTAATGCCAGCACTTGCAAAATCAACATAATTTAAGAATATTGAAGACAAAAACAAAAGGCATTGTTTAAAGGGAAATACAGCAGTGTAAGACCACCATATACCGTGGGTTACCTGACCCCCCTCAAATACTCAATATTAGCAATGTCTAACATTTTAGCTACACATAATGCATTACATCCTTGCCACTTTACCATAATGTTACTTGCAAACCTTGGCCTTAACCAAGCAGAGAATTCTAACAGAATTTTGCATCCACATGAGATAGTTCAGGACATTGTTGGTGGATCTCATATAGAAAGAATCAACTTTTCTTCTTCTGATTTTGTTAATTTCAGTTTGTAATTTTGGGGTATATAACATGTTGAGCTGAAGCTGACTCATCTTCAAAGTGTTCTTGTCAGATCAAGCACTGAAACCTTGACCACAGAATGTGCAGCAGAATATCCTCAGAGAACCACAACTTCGTTTTTATCTCATAAAGAGATAATTAAAGTCAGTCAATGCCATTATTTTCATTTAAGAACAAACAAAAGAAATTACCAGGCCAGTCCACAAGTTTATTAGAACATAGCTAAAGTCCTTGAAGTCTTTCATAAGATGACAAAGGCTCTTTGCAAGGATATGAAGTGAGCTATAAAACCTCTACCCAGCACTGGAATTCCCAGCATCTGCTCACATCACTCACAGACAGTGGCAACATTTCATATATAAAGGCAGGATTATTATGAAGAAAAAAACCCAAACATCTAAGGCTATTACCACTGGTTGTTTAGGAAAACAATTCAACTAAAGTTTATTTCCTTAATGTTTAACATAAATATAGTTGCAACTTGATCTTCAGTTGACGATGATTGTCACAGCCAAGGTAAGGACCGAACACTATCTAAGCAAACAAAAACTCACTATACATAATACAACTTATTTTTGCCACAAGGGATGCCTTCCCTCTCAAATCTTTGGCCTCCTATTACTAATATCTCCCAAAAGCAGACGCAATGTAGCACTGTTGCTCTCCATTCTTTATGGAGGGGAAAATGCTGCAGGGATATGCAGAGAAGAGTCGGGTTTATTCCAGAGCTTACATGGAGAGTATTTGCCATAAAGTGCTCTGACAAATACCCTCTGAGCTCCCCAGTGCCACCTGCCTCCAGATTTGCTTCTCTGGGGTTAGCAACCAAAGCAGCTGCCCACTAACTGCTCCCACGGGAGAGGTCACTGATGACAGTGGAAGAGTGCACAGATAGGAGTGGAAGATTTTGCCTGTTGGATTTTGTTCACATTTTGCCACTGGTTAGCTACAAGCAGGAAGCATACAATTTTTCTTATATTTGTGTGTGCCAGAAATTAAATTTGTTAAGAATTAAAAATTCCTGGTATGACAGGTAGACCTGAGCTGACAATCTGATCATTTCACTTACGTGTTTATGGAAGCAGGAAGATTTTTACTAAAAACTACTTGAATGAATAAGGAGCAGGACTTCCTACAGTTTTTAATGACATGTTTGTTGCTTACCAGTTGTTTTATCTCTATTTTTGGTGTGTATTTGATGAACCATACTTATGTCACTGCTACTGTTTTGGGGTTTTTTTTAAGCTCCATAAGTCTGACTGCTGTCCAGCAAAGAAAAAATAAGGGGGAAAAAAAGATGCATCATCTGGACTTGCAGAATCTGCAGGCCATGCACGCTAAGACCATGTATTTTCCTCTCTGGTGATCCCAAATTCCAAGTTAGAATTTATTTATATGTGTATTCAAAATATCAGAAGTGGCATTTCCATGATAAAACAAATTCCATAAAACAGTGTTTTGAGATTGCACTGGTATCCTTTTGCTCGAGAACTACTCAGTTTTAAAGCCAGTCAAAAATATATAGCCAAGCAGTTTAGAATTTCAGCAACTCCATGGCAACTTACTAATATCCCAGGAAACCAAGAAAAATTTGCAGCAAAGAGCATCACAGAAAACTGTCTTCATGGTAAGCAATGAGTCTGAACGTTTCCAAATAAAATAAAATTTAAAAATATACCAAACAAAACAACATGCATATATAAAGTGTACATGAACTGCACAAGCACTATTCCTAAAGGATTAAACTGCATAGGTAAAAATCAAAAACAATGTGCAATATTTTAAGCCCGTATAGCACACAGAAAAAACCCAATACAACAAAAACAAAAAACAACCAAAGAAAAAAAAACCCCAGAAGTTAATAATAACAAACTTGCTCCCCCATAATAAAGCCAATTACATATCATAGTCATTAAGATAGTAATCAAGAGTTTCTCAGATCAAAAATTGGAAGGACTACTCCCAAATTTTGTCTCTCCATTCACGCTTAGGGGATGTGAAATGTATGTTCACAATTATATTTATCTTAAACAGTTATGTTCACCACTAGCCAACTGATATCTTTTACAAAGTGCTCTTTATGTAATAGAAGCTATTTTCCTGGTAGAAAAAACATCAAGTAGTTTAACACTTTGAATGTCTAGACACATCAAGAACTATTAAAAGAAAGAAAAAAGGGAAGAGAGCGAGGGGGAGAGGAGAGAAGGAGTTGGCTGCTAGAACACGAAGCAACTAAGGCTAATGGCTCTATAAACATCCAACTCATGGATTGATAGCTACAGTCTTGCTCCTAAGAACTCAATTTATAGAACAGCTGCATAAGCTCATAGATTGAAAGCTTACACTGACTTTAGAGGACTCAGCCTCATACACCCTACCTGCCTTCTCTAAGGAAGAAACCAATAATTAATGAGTTCACCGTTACACAAAAAGGCATCAAAAATATTTTCAACTTGAAAAAAAACCCAAAAAACAAACCAACGCAGACACTAAAGCAAACCGTGCTGATAGAAAAAAATCTACAGTCTCTGTACATAAGCTGCATAAGATCTTACAAAAGATTCCCCCAAACCACAGCTGTTTCTACTCCTGCCCTTTTGTTGCTTTCTCAAGATAATACACGTTGACTAGGTGGCGATTGAGGTGCTTGCTATATTCCCCTTCCTTTTCAAATGACCGGTCACAGAAGATGCAGACATAGTTCTCCTGGGCCACCGTGGTGTCTGCAGCCACCTGGGGCTTCTTTGGACTGGTTTCCTCTTGGACAGAGCGAGTCCCATTCAACCCTGAGTCATCACTCCCTTCTGACACGTTGTCACTTATGTCGCTGCCCTCGTGGCTGTGGATGCCCTCGTCCTCATCCATCTCCTGAGAGTCGCTCACCGCTGGCTTGGCTGCAGGTGACAAGGTCCGAGCTGTGCGGGGGCTCTGCGGACACCCTTCCAGGGCAGCAGATGCCATGGTGCTGTCTCCTGTTGGCTCTGCCACTGGCAAGCACGGCTTGGTGGGCTCCGCTGGCTCTGAGTTGCCCATGGTTTCTGCAACAAAAGCTTCCTCCGACTCCTCCTCAGGTGCCACATCCATGGGCACATCTGAGCTTTGTTCACAAGACGCCGCACTGGGAGACTGCTCAGAGAAAGCAGCTTCCACTCTGGCTGCCTTTCTCTCATCTTCTCTAACAGTGTCTTCACTCTCTTCTGCTGCAGCAGGCATTTCTTGGTCTCCTGCCTCAGCTTCTGTGTTTGCATCCTGAGCTGGCAGACAGAGCTGCCCTGAGTCTTGTGTGCAGCCTCCTTTGGGAGGCTCAGTGCTCTCCCTCTTGAGAGCAAGACCACTGCAATTGTTTAACGCTGCTGTGTTAGTGGGATTTTGGTCCTTCTGGTCGCTGCCATCAGTGTCAGGCTTCACACACCCATCTTCCGTGACAGGGCACTCGCCTGGCACGTCCTCTTCCTCCATCTTATCCTGACTGAGTTTACTGCTTTTCTTACCGTGCTTATTTTTCAGAGCTTTCTTTTTTCTATTTTTCTTGAGGCAAGAATTTGGCTTTTTAAGCTCCTTCTCCACAACATCGTCACTTTTTTGAGCTTCCTGGCAGTCTCTGGGTTTAGCTTCCACTTTCTTTTTCTTTTTTGTTACTGCTAAGGTATCATTTGCAGGCTCTTCCTTTGATAAAGTTACTTCAGCCTCTGCCTTTCTTTTGATCTTCTTTGTTTTACATGTTTTCTCAGTGTTTTTCTCAGTTTTAATATCCACCTCCTTGTTTTCTGAAGCAGATTTCCGACTCCTGGTTGTCACCTGGCCTGCAGAAACGTTGCTCGTTGGCTTCTTTTCCTTTGTCAAATTATCTTTTTTCTCTACTTTCACAATTTTCTCAGTTTTCTTTGCAGCTGAATCCCCTTTCATTTGTTCCTTCTCTGCTTTGTCGTTAACGCTCTCGGAAAAATCAGCTTCACTCTTTTTAGTCCGTAGCTTCACCTTTGAAACATCCATGGTGATGTCAGAACAATCAGGATGCCTGGATTTGATGTGATATTGCAGGTTACACTTTTTAGACGCTGCATAATCACAAACAGGACAGAGAAACTGGCGAGGGTTGATGTGGAGCTCAACGTGCTTCTTGAAATTGCTGCGGTCAGCTGTTTTGTAGTCACAGTGTGGGCAAGTCAGAGGCTTCGGCCCATTGTGAACCTGCCTTGCATGACGAGTTACTTCATGCTGATTTGAGGCCACATAGCTGCACTGATCACATTTGAATGGCTTCTCACCTAAGAAAGGAAGGGTGGAAGGGAATGGTGGTGATTATTAAGCAGGTGTGGGGAGCAGTCACTTCCCACTAATACAGATACAGAAATAGGAAATTCAAAAAGATAAAAAAACCAAACACAACAAAATGAAAAATTATCCATGCGCCTTTAAAATTAAGTCAGTGTAAGAAATCCACGAGCCACAAACACATTCACAAGACACCAAGAATACCCATAAAGAAAAAAAGAAAAAAAAAAAAAAAAAAAAAAAGGAGGGGGGAGGGTTGGAAGGGAATCCAAAGGCAAACAAGCAGTAACAACATCACAGGTTCTGGCTATGCATACATACCCGCAGAGATCTCTCTACAGTAATATTAGCAAATGGAATCCATACCCAACTGGTCCATTGAATGCATTGTAGAAAAATGGAAATGTAACATTTGATGAATAGCAGTTTCACACAAAGTCCAACTTTACACAGATTTAGCATACTTCATGTTTGCATTGAAAAGGAAACAAGGGGAAAGAAGCTGGCAAAACCCAAAGCAAATGAAAGGGGCACACTCCTCGGATCATCTTTAGCTCTGATCATAGTTAGTTCTCTGTTAGGGTGTCTCAAACACATGATGCACTGGTTGCAGGCAAGCCATCATGTCACTACTGACATCTGTCTTGACTCTGCAATGACTCCTGCTGAAGCGCTCCTGAAAAGTTGTGCTCAGTGCGTGCTGCTGCAGGAGTGGCTTTCCATTTACACACCAAGGCAAACACAGAAAACACCATTGGCAACAACCCAAGTCCAGAAATACTCTGAAAACATCTGTGTACGTGCAAATTCAGCTGAGGAATTTGGGATGCTCCTGAGCTATGAAACAGCATCTCAAAGCTGACCTGCAGAACTAATGCATGCCACTTCCTAATTACATTTAAAATCCACTCCAGCCCGTTCTGTTCACAGTACAACAGTACTTCTCCCAAGTACTGCAACCTGCTGCCCTGACAGTGCACACACTGCTGCTGCTTCTCTGTGACACAACTCAGAAGCCCAGAGCAGCCTGCCACGAAGATGAGGCCATGGTGTCTGTGTCTTAGCCCCATGGCTGACCTGCATCTCCCTCACAACCTCTGTAACTGTGCTGCCTCCCTGGCAGGAAAGATGGGGACACTTGTTTAAAAGCCTAGATCATTTCACATCTGTCTGCAGCATCTCTTTGTTATTTACCAAGGGTAACTTTGATTTGCTTCTTTCCTCCTCCCCGACCCCCCCACTTCCTGGTGACATTTTCCTGGAGTTAAAACTTGATGTACTTCACAGCTCATTCTTCTCACAAGTATGGACTTTAACTTCCAAGAAACAGTTCCATGTCACACAGAGTGAGGACACAACAGCTTCTCTCTTACACATATGTGAATGAGCTGTTCTAATAGCACAGGTAGCTGCAACAGGGTAACTCACAGGTTGTATGTGAAGAGTATGTGCCCATCACCTCTACTAAATCCAAGGGGTTTTTCTGCACAAGTGGAAAGGACACGTACCAAGACAATTAAGAATATAGCTGTGAAGTAGGGTCTAAACTACTGTTGTTCACCATCTGGCATTTGAAGAAAGCTCTAGCAATAGTTTGCCTTAAAAGGACAGCCTGTGAATTGCAAGAATCCAGAAGTTGCCACAGAAAAGGTTTAGCTGCCTGGACACTGCAGCAAGACATACAATAGGAGTTATGAGCTACTAATAACACACCCCCATAGCAGCAACCCCACGTGCACCTGCACTTTTGCTAGCAAAACTCACACCCTCCCTCCCAGTCCTCTGAATCAAGGGCCAAGAGCAGATCCCACTCATCTCCTTTGCATTTGAGACTTCCTTGGGCAGATAAAGGGAAAGCAAGATATTAATGAAATTACTTCCAAGCTCAGCATTGACCAAACTATTTGCAAATTAGCATTTAGCCCAGAGGTTCAGCCAAAGAATTTCTGTTTCTTAAATCAAAATACTGGCATGTCATTTTAAAGCTAGCTATTTTTAATGGGTCCAAGCCCCTCCACTACAGTGGAACCTGCCTTCAGATGACAGTAAACCAAAAGCACAGGGCAAGATCTACCTGACCTTCCTCCCTCTACAAGAGTAACAAAGAACAACTGTACTTCTATTTAACATGTCTGTGCTGCTTCAGCTCATAAAACCACTATTCATTCAAAAAGAGATTCACAAGAGGGAGCTTAACACCACATTTGTGGCCAGTAATGGGAAATAAAGGCTAGTGAAAATTGCTGATTTTGCCCTCGACACCACCAGATTGAGTGACTTGTAAATACTCTTGAGTTTGCTTGTTTTCTCCTCTGTGTCTCCTTGCTCAAAGCAAGACACTGTTTTATATCTTTCTATAATACTAAGCACAAGGTAAGGGTTCCCTCAGAATCCCTAGATGAGACAAAATCACAGAGGAGACTCAGATGCATATTCACAGCTTCATTGATTTGAGCAGAGTTATAGCAGGTGACAAAAGACAAGAGTCTGCTCTTATAACAATGCTGTATCTGCTGCTAGATTACTGGGACTACTGGAGTAACCTTTTACAAACCTCAGAACACACCTTGGTAAATAAAAATAAAATGAAAAAAAGGACAGGCTTCCCTGTTAGGACTTTCATTAATGACACTTGACCTCAGCAGGTCAAGACACCAAGACAACCTTCCCTGTCAGAACAAAGCTGAAGCTCAGGCCATCCTGGATGAGATGGTATCTCACAGAACGGGCAGCCTGCTCTAGGTGGCCCAGTTTGAGCAGGGGAGGCTGAACCAGATGACCTCAGAAGTCCATCCTAACTTCAACCACCCCCTTTTCCTGAGTCAAGCTGCTGCTGCCCCTCACCAACCTGAGTGGGTGCGCATGTGCCTGGTTAAATGGGTCTTCTGGGAGCTGGAGTAAGGACACATAGCACATTGATAGGGCCGCTCTCCTGCAAAAACAAGCAACAAATTAGTCACTGACATACTGGAAACTCCCAAACTCAGTTACAATGTGAGGCTACACAGGTCTCCAAGTTGCTTTTGAGGGCACATTATCTCTCAGCAAAGGGACAAAGTTAGAAGTGTAATTTGGATGAAGAGGGTGAAGCACCATCCATTCAGCACAGACCTGTGTCTGCTAGAGCACAAGCACAGATAAAGAGACTGGGTCTGTACCACCAAACTTTTATTGGCATAATGAAATTAGCTTGGAGCATGGGAAAGGCATTATGTCCTGCTCAAAACTATGCTGCTAGGAAAAGCCTGAGTGTAGCAGCAACATTTATTTTGAAGACTCAAATCCATCTGTCTACAGTTACTGTTTCTGGAGAACTAGTGGAAACTAACCTGTCATAAATTAAGTCTCAGCAAGGGACAGTTAGCTCGTGTAACTGTCAGTACAATTATACTTGAAAATCCTTTTCAAGTGAAGACAAGCCTCAGCTAAAAGCAAACAGTTTTAGAATTCACTTCTGTTGACAGCACAGCCAGCCCTGTCTCCACTGCAAGTAGTCAAAATACTTTTTAGTCTCAGGTGGATACTCCCAACAGAAGAGTGAAGTGAAAATGGGAAAGGAAAACTAAGTTGTGATACTTATTCAAGTCACACTTGGAATCACACCACAGCAGTTTGCTACATCAGTGGAAGCATACCAGATTCAAGCACAGAAGAATCCAATTCTCTGCAAGAAGGCATCTTCTGACAGAAATATTTAGGTAAAGTTCACAAAGAGAAGGGAAAGAAAGAGAGAAAGAAAGAGAGAGAGAAAGAAAGAGAGAAAGAAAGAGAGAAAGAAAGAGA
>VYZU01082076.1:0-48211 GCA_013401355.1 Ceyx cyanopectus | reverse complement strand
TTTTGGAATTATAAAAAAAAAAATATTATAAATGGGAAATTTTTATTCTAAAAAAAAAAAAAAAAAAAAAAAAAAAAAGAAAAAAAAAAAAAAGCAAGGCAGTATCTTGCCTAGCTGATGAGTCTGACACACACCAGAGAACACAGCAAGCTGCATAACATGACAGTCTGCAGCCCTAGCCCCAGTCTGACCTGGCAGCTGAGTCACAAGACTCAACTGCATAGAGAAAGCTTATCTCTGTGCATCTTTTTTTTTTTTCATTACATGCTTCAGGGGAAGTCAGCTGTAAAACCAGGAGTTTCATTCCCATAATGAGCTTTGTTTGAGGATGTAAACCATGTCAGAGTATGAGCAGAACTAGTCCCAGGTGCCAAGTAGAACTCCAGTTATCCTACAAGGCTGTTTAACATTTAAAGCACTTACATACGCCTTGCAACCATGAAGCTGCTGCCAAAACCCTGTCCAGGAACAGAAGGAAGACTAGGACATTTCAGCTCAGATGCTCAGGAAGGAAGCTCAAGGTCTCTCACAAGTACAAACTCTAAGCTGCCTTCCCCAAGTTCCTTTTCTTCAGTAGCCTCACCAACATACCTGATCTTTGGTCTAGGAGAGTCTGGTATGAAGCTTCACAGGCTTCTGTTTAAGTTTGCTACTGTCAAGAAGCTGAACTGCCTCTGTCTGTAGAACACATCTCTGTTGAACAGTGATACATTCTCAGCATAAAAAGCACCATAAGCTATCCCAGGGTAGAGCTCTGCTGTATCCACAGCCTGGAGTAGCAGCAGCAATCATAACCTTCTTTTGAAAGGTTCAGCTACTCATCTGATAGAACCAGGAGCTCACTAACGTAAGGGAGCTTCTCTGCAGACTCAGACATGAAACCCTGATTTACAAGAAATCCTTCATTTTCTTACATGGTTCAGTATTATTGTTGTTGAAAATTCCATCAGTACATTTAACTCTATTCCAAGTATTGTTTTATTTTGTCAAAACAATATACAGTTTATGGAAAAACACTCCTCTGAGTAGTTGACTGCATTTACAGCAACGTTTACATGAATTTCACAAAGACAAACAAAAGGAGCAACAACCTTTAAGTATCAGGTGAATTACACACTGGGCCTTTCAGGTGCTGGACCATCAGAAAGATAAGTCAGATTATTACATTCTAATTAAATTATTAAATTATAATTAAATTAATCCCAGACCATGAGTAAGCTACTCTTTGAAAACATGGTTAGGATACCATTACCATAATCCCTCAAATACAGACAGACACACAGACACTGTAACACCATTCTTCTTAACTTAGAGGAGTTAATTTTGCATCTTATGAGAAGTCACTGCTTTGAAATAGCAAGTGTTCCAGCACCTGTGATAACCTTAATAAGAGCAAGAGTTAACATTTCCACAGGGAAAGAAGAATTCTTTGCTTAGGCCTTCACACCTCTTTTCATACCCACTTCTGAAGCCTACTACTACTAATAAAAAAAAAAAACAAACAAACCACCAAGTACTATCACACAGGAAGATTTAATTCAATCCCTCAGATGTAATGACACCAAGGATTTCACCTTCGTTTTGTGCCCCCAAAGCCTGAAAAAAGAAAAAAAAAAGGGTCAGCTCCACCACAGCCTTTCCACAGGGCTCACTAGTTCTGAAAAGGCTAAAGGTGGAAAGCAAGGGGAGTTAAATATCTTCACACCTATTCACACCTACATTGTAGATGAAGGCAAACCCAATAGTGGTGGTACCATGCCTACTGTAGGTTCATGAGAAGTTTCATGCCTCATCATGCTGCCCTACTTCCATAGGAAACAGAAATAAGGGACACTTGCATGCCCACCTCTACCAGTTGGTTAAATAAGAGTGCTTGCTGGACCTCAGCTAACCTCTGGATTTTTGATAGGTCAAAGTCCCTCGAGCTTCAGGAGATTAAAGGTCTTTTGCCTTACCAGAAGCAGTTCTTGCTCCTGAACTGCTGCCTTGTGTGGAGCTGTCTGACTGCCCAGTCATCGTGGATGCAGCTGCAGGATCTGTCCACGTCCTGTGATACGGGGAATACTGCTGTGCTCTGGTGGGAAACAGAAGGCATAGTTAGTGACCTTAAGAAAAGTTATGAAGTCATCACTCCAAATAAAGGGACTGCATCTCAGAGGGAAATCTGTAAGCAGAAGCAGTTGCTTCAAAGCTGGAAATGTCCCTGAACAGTGTAAATAGTATGTTGAGAGCAAGGACATCCAGCGTTGGCACAGCAACACCTGTAGACTTTCAAAAGGAAATTCTTCAGGATAAGCAATTCTGACAACTGCAAGTGAGGCAACTGTTCCCCTCAGGTTCTGTCAAAGCAGATTTGACAACTGAGGCTTCAAGTATTTTGGCAACACCTGTGTCCCAGTCATATAAAAAGAAAACATCCCTCCATTTGTTAACTATGTTGAAAAGGTTGTACACAGTAACACTAACTCATCATGACCTTTGACACACTGATTTAAATTACTTCTGCACATAGGGGATTTCCTGCTATTAAAATTTACAAGCAGCTCTCACACTTTCTGGCACCACCATTTTCAGGCATATCTTAACAGTTGGGAAAAAAAAAAAAAAGTGGACCACATAGGACTGTTTTAAAAGGAAGGAAACACAAGTTAGGAAGTTTTTGCATGTAGCTGGACTTAAATATTGAGTTAGATTTCTAATCTTGAACAATAAGAGGCAGCTACTGAAATTGTGCATGTTTGTGAAACTTACCTGTATGCACACAAGACAAATACCATTTTTAAACACAAGAGTCATGGATTTAAGACTAAAAGTTTTTATTGACTAAATATTTCGTAACACACTATACCATTTAAGAATTCTTAGTGAAGTTAATATAATAAAAGATGATCATAGAATCATTTTGGCCAGAAAAGATCTTTAAGGTAACTGAAACCAAGATACGACATTTCAAATTCTATAGCACCACTCCAATTGAATATACAGATAATTTCTACTATTGGTGGCATCACTGTCCCAGTTACATCTTACTCAACTGAGATCAAGACACTGCACAAATTATTAAATCCAAAGTTTTAACTTCTTTAATAAATAGGTAATCCTGATAAGGTTTCAGTCCTTAAAAAAACCCCAAACAAAACAAACAACAAAACCAACACACCTACAATGAAGGAAGATGCATTACCATGCTCCTGTCCACAAGATATTACTCCCAAACTTTCAATATATTTAAAAAAGGGGTTATGTTTTATCTTTTCAATTACTGTATTCCAACAGGTTATATTTTATCTTTTAAAATACTGTATTCCTACAGGATAAAACAATAATCTTGCAGTTTTAAGGCAGTCTGCAGGAGGACATTTTTTTGTGGATGGACATTAAATGCTTGTTGTACATTTGTAGGCCATCATGCCAGGTAAGAGTAATTAGCTAAAGACAAACAAAGTACCCTAGTTCTCCCACTTTTCACATTCTCCCTATAAACACATTTTAAAAGTCTCTGTTACTGGAGTTACAGATTGCTCCTCAAAATTGTTTCAGAGGTAGCATTTTATAGCTTGAACAGTACAGGCCTGAAAGCCTGTACACCATGTAAACACAGTACATAGCATACTTCTTCAAAGTTTAAATACTTAAAGCCCAACAGCATATATATTTTACCTGTGACTTCCAGCCAAGTAGCCTAGCAAGCCTCCTGCTCCCAATCCAGTCCAAAATCCTGGTCCTGAATCTGTTCCATAACTGGAATGAGTCCCAAAGCTGTTGTCTTAAAATGAAAATGGAAAACCTATCAGTTAGTGACACCTAATCCTCAGGCCAGCTGGTGCAACAAGACTCCACTGTAAAAGATAATGAAGAACAAAGATAATAAACACCTTCTGATTTCAGTATACTCTTGATTAACCTCAACTTCAAAGGCCTCAGTTTGAAAAGGAAAAAAAACACAACAAAACAAACCAACAAAACAAACCAGAAACAATAGAGTTTTCTGTTGAAACTTAGCTTCCACTTCCACTTCATTTTGGCATTTGCAAAACACAGCAAAGACCCTTTGCCTGCAGGTTTATAAACAGGCAAGTTAAATCACAGAATCTAGGATCACCTAGACTAAGTCACCCAAATTATACTCTTCTTTTCCTTTTCTGTTTTTAATCTGCTCAAGGTGACAGAGCAGAGCAGCAGCAGACAACAGAAAGCAAGTATGCAAGACCAAAGAATTAATCACTAAAACACAAGCTTCTAACTGCACTCAGAACAGCTGCACATCTTGAGTAACAGTTGCTCAGTCTAAGGGCTAACATTACTTTGCATTGTTTCAGATAATCCTAGTCTGGTATTTGTTATCAAAAGACATGCTAACTGCAATCACATTGCAGAGTTTGTTATGCATGAGTCACCAAGCTTGACAAAAACCTTGATGACACTGCAAGCACATCAAGTGGGTTATGGGGAAGGAAAGTCACAGTTTTTCTACACGTGACCTGCTTGACATGAGGTTCCCACTCAGAACTGGATGTCTTCCACTCAGAAAAATTAAGAGAAAATGCAAAACCAAAACAGAATCATTTTCTGGTCTAGAGAAAAAAAACACAGATGCACAAATAAGCTCAACCACAGGTTTAACACATAAGGAAGTGCCAAAGGCAAGGACATTAGGGTCTCTCTGAAGCTCTTGCTTTTTCTGAGTACTAGAAATAGTTTAGAGCCCTACCTGTGAAGCTGGACTTAAAGCCAGGAGGAGGAGGTGCCTGCTGACTCTGCCAGGAATGCCTAGTGAATCCATGACTGTCACTAGAACTCTGCTGAGGCTGCTGGTTGCTGAGGAAGAGCTTGTATACCCCAAAAGCAAGAGCCAGAAGAACAATGATCACGACCGCTCCGGCACCAGAATCCTTGGCTGGCTGGTAATAGCTAGAGCCAAAGCTTCCATAGTTCTTCACTCTGCTTTCACCTTCCTCAGTCAGCTCTAGTCTGAACAGCAAACTACAGGAGCCTCTGAGGATGTAAGGATCATCTGGATAGTCGTAGCCTTCACAGCTCACTTCTATCTGTCCAAAACGGTAGGCGTTTCCCAACTCTGCTTTGCACTGCCACTGAAAAAATAAACAAAATACAAAGTAAAACCTCTTGCTTCCGAGATAGAAATACCTCTCTGCTTCCCCCAAAGATGCTCTGAAGTAAAGCTGCAGTTGCAGCTCTCAAAGAGCCTAAAAGGCCACAGGGCGAGAAAATTCTGAACACTCTTATTTTGAAAAGGACTAGGAATTTCAAGTTAAGAAAGAGTGTTTTGGTTTGGTTTTTGAACACCCCCACCCCCCAAAAAAAATCCCACAAACAACACACTCTCAGAACACAGAAGACTTACAGCTCTGGACAATTTTGTTTTTCTTCACTGAACAGGTTTTTCCAAGTACCTGTTCCTTAGGTACAGGAGTACTTCAATAAAAAAAAGCCATACCCTGTACAAGTTACTTAATAAATGTCTGTCCCATGTAAATTGGAGGTCAGCTACAAAAACATTAACGTGCAAGCCTGAAACCCAGTGCACATTATTCTATTTGTGTCAATGCAGAAACCAAAAGAAATTGGGATAGACATCATTAGACAACACTTAACAATCAGATAGTGATTCTGCAAGTGAATGCAAGTGGATTCCTCAAAGCAGCTGAACTTAGGTATTATCTCTAACTGCAACTGATGTGTATTTTGGAGGAGGGGGAGCAAAAAAAAAAAAACAAAACCCACCCCCAAAAAAACCAAAAACCCTAAAAAATAGTTTCTAAATTATTAATTCAGGATGGCAGTGCCTTGACTGCTGGTAATCTAGGAGCAAAAGTGCAGGTAATAGCTAACAAAACAGAAAGGCTGCACTGCTCACTGAGCAGTCCTGATGTACTAACCTGCAAGAGGAAATCAGATAAACCTGAAATGTAGGTTTTAGGAGGCAGAGCTGAAGTGATGCAAATATTTATAACCCTTTCTATTCTAATAGGAAGTCCATTCAACAATACCAAAGAAAAAGCATTCTCTGAGGTTAAAGAGTTTGATCTTAGAAACTTGAGCAACATTTTAATTAAAACCAAGGAAGGTTTCTTATGCAATGTTCTTACATTAGAGCCCTCGGGGATACTTTAAAAGATATACCCACAGTAGGTCTGGAAAATCCAAACCCTGAAAGTATTTAGCTCAAGTTTTAGTCATCAAATGTCCTCTGTCCAATGTCCCAGGTTTTGGCTGGAATATTTTTTCTTCTTAGTAGTTGGTACAGCGCTGTGCCTTGGATTTAGGCTAATGCCCTTGAGTTAGAATAGAACAAATTCCCTTCAGTGATTTTACTTTTCAGCTGAGTCTCTTCTGATAAAATTATTATTAATTATTTGAAATAAATAACTTTATTTCAACCCACACATTTTACCTTTTTCTTTTTTTCTCCCCATGATTCTCTCCCCCATCACACCGTAAGGTGTAGGCAAGTGAGAGCACGTGGCTTAACTACCACCTGGAGTTAAACCACACCATCGACCATTCAGCGAGTTTTAAACCGTT
Organism: Ceyx cyanopectus; assembly: GCA_013401355.1. NCBI lineage: Eukaryota > Metazoa > Chordata > Aves > Coraciiformes > Alcedinidae > Ceyx > Ceyx cyanopectus. Next base: position 41,665 of record VYZU01082076.1, on the reverse strand, counting down.
ACCTGCACATCGTAGCCATCCCAGCCTTTGTTGTAGCACTGAACGACTTCAGGGACGCGGGAGCATCCAGCGGCGCCTCCTGTGCACTGCAGCTGGGGGACCGCAGCCGTCCGCCGAGACGTCGTGTACCGGCCTCTGCGGAGCGTGAGCGCACTCACCTCCCTCAGCAGCACCTTCTCTGGAACGGGCGGCACGAAGGTCAGGTTTGTGTAGAGCCGTGTCCCCCTCTGCCCCGCGGGCTGCTCTCAGAGGCCGGCGGCACAAAGACGCGAAGCCCCGACGCGCGGAAGGGTAGAGAGAGCTCCTCCCCCTCCCCTCCCCTTCGCTTCCCTTCCCTTCGGAGCTGTTTCTCGTATCCTGCGGCCGCCTCAGACCCCACAGGGCGATGATGACCGCGGCGTGAACCGCTCTGAAGAGAGTGCGAACCGAACAGCCCTCCCGGCGCGGGCACCCCGGCACTCGGCTGCCTCTAGCCGGGCGAAGCCGCTCCCGGCCCCGCCACACCGGGGAGGCGGAAGGGGCCGTTAGGGCACTAGAGGCTCCGTCAGCTCGGCAAGCCCCACGGATCTCACCCGGCTGGTTCCAGCACCCCGCAGGGGGGCTCGCAGCGGCGACCAACAGCACCAGGAAGACGACGGGCGCCATGGCAGCGGTGACGTGACTCAGCCGCCTCCCCCGCGCCTCCCGTAGCGCAGGGGAAAGCCCCGGTTAGAGCGTGCGCAGCGCGGACCCGGCCCCAAGCCCCGCCCTAGCGCTCGCTCAGGGACAAGGGGCGGCGAGCGGGGGCGGAGCGGAGCGCAGCTAGGGGAACCGCTCCCCGAGTGAACTGTCCCCGGAGGAGCCGCCCCCGGAGGAGCCGCCCCCGGAAGCGCTTCTCGGCCGCGCCGGTTCCGCTTCCTGGCGCGCGCTCCTCCGCCGGCGCGGCTCGCGGAACGGGCCCGCACCATGGCCGGGATCAAAGGTGCGTGGCAGCGGCTGAGGGCGGAGCGGCCGCTCTGAAAACGGCGGCAGGGTGGGGAGGGAGAGTTTCACCGCCCGGAGGAGGCTGGAGCGGCTCTGAGGGGGCCCGCGGGTCGCTCGGCGCGGGGGGCTCCGGCAGGGAGGGCAGGGCCGGAAAGGGGCCGTGCGGCTTCCCCAGGGGCGTCGGCAGCCGCCGCAGAGCCGGCGAGCCGGCTGCGTCCGGGACGGCCCCGAGCTGCGGCGAGACCCGGACACCGAGACCCTTTGGCGCGGGCTGTGCCCCCCCGGCGGCGCGGCATCGAGGCTGGCCCCAGTCTGGTGGTCCCTTCCTTCATCTGCTGCCGGTTTGTGTTCTCGTTGCAGCCCTGATTAGCCTGTCCTTCGGGGGAGCGGTCGGACTGATGTTCCTGATGCTGGGATGTGCCCTTCCCCAGTACAAGTAACGTACACCCTCTTCCTATTGGTTTCTTTTATGTCTGTAATTGCAGCGTGCTTTGGCTTTCACAGTTATGGATTCTCTGTGTGTAGGAGGATTTGGGGGATATTTTTTTTTGTTTTTTTCTTCAAAAGATTGGGGTGGGGAAAAAAAACCCAAACATCCAGGAATCGATTCATCATCAAAGTGAAGGTAACAGAAGTTGCCAGGCCTGGCTGCAAACCGTTCTACAATATAATGCATCTCCAGCATTGTCCCTGTAAGCAGTAAACAGCATCTCCTGTAGACAGTAGCTATGGGATTACCAGGGAAGTATTTGATTTTCTCTGAGTGCTTAGCAGTAGCTAGGCTATCATGACTATTAGATGAACATACTTGTTAATATATAGGCTGGAATAATTGCAGCTGTTATCTGTACTTTCAGTCTGATTAATCCCTTCTCTGTTTCCTGGAGATACGAAGTTCAGAAAGGTGGGCCTATAGCTTTTACCCTTTGCAAGTGAATGCTGACTTTATGGAACACCTTTTAAATCAGCTTAATTGACGTTAAATAACCATTGGGTATCATGTTGATAGTGCTGATAGTGGTTCTGAATTGCAGTTCTCTACATACGTGGCTCCCTTTCTTATTCCATTTTTCTTTTGTCCTAAAACAAGGGCTGCTGCTGACCCAAACCCATCCGAGGGAGATTTTTACAGTCACCCTTCAAACAATGCATTAAAGTGTTATTGAAACACTGTGCAGCTGCAGTGGTGTGTCTGAGAAATCCAGTATGGCAAGCCACAAGTAATAAAGAAAAACGTTGCTGACAACGATGGTGTAACTCTTGTAGGTTTTTGTTAGTTGCCCGCAAAATAAATAAATAAATAAATAAAAACCACAAAAAAAGTCTCTGTTCCCCATGGCATCTGAGTACTGGCTGAGAAAAAAAATCCTGTTCCATGTATTTGCACCGAAAGCTTCCAGGCAAAATGATGTGAGGGCTCTACAAAGGTGTGTCTGACAATTGTAAAGATGACAGGTTAAACTTAAGAGTTGTGCTCACCTTGTGATGTGGCTTGATTAGATTCAGGCTTGCTTTCTGGAAATCCTGCTAGGGAGCTCTCTGCTGCTGCCCTTGAGGTCAGCTGAAGCCACTTGCAAACAGGGTCTATTGGATTAATGTCAGCTTGTTCCAAAGCAGAGGATTTGTTTACTCTGGGCTTCTGTCTGTCTGTCCTGGACGGGGGAAAGGCTTTGCATTGGTCTTAGGTAAAAACACCAAGTATGTTGTTAACTTTGAACTCTTCCTTTCTTTTTCAGCCAGTACTGGCCACTGTTTGTTCTGTTTTTTTACATCCTCTCTCCTGTCCCATACTGCATAGCAAGAAGATTAGTAGATGACACGGATGCTACAAGTAATGCCTGCAAGGAGCTAGCAATATTTCTTACAACAGGCATTGTTGTCTCAGCATTTGGGCTACCCATAGTCTTTGCAAGAGCAGAACTGGTTAGTAATATTTCCATTTTATGACCTTATTTTGACTTACAATCTTATTTTTTGTTAGAAAACGTTCTTTATGTTGAGGGTTTTTTTTAATTATATTTTTTACCAAAGGTAAAGCTCTCATGCATCAAGCAGGTCCTATAAATATGTAGGTAAGATGCTTGAAGTGGAAGCAGTTAAGAGTTCTTTGATCAAGAAAAGCTAATAATGGAAGCTTGGAGAGCATTGTGATTGCCAGTTGCTTTACGTGGTTGTTTGCCTATGTGCAAAAACATGAGAAAACAAAATAGAAAATAGTATGAAAAGCAAAAGGCAAGTAACCAAATATAAAAGTATGTAGAATGCTTTGAAGGTAATTTGGAAGAGTCAGGCTAGGGAAGCATGACTAAACAAGGCATTTTTGCATTCACTGTAAATTATATTGGTGTTATTTGTTAAACATCCAAGTTGTCATGATATCTTTTTAAAATTCAGGGATTCAGATGTGTTTGATGCTGTTGCCTTGCCTTATTTTTGACTACTTGTGGATGTTAGAGCAGAGTGGCACTTAACAGCCAGAAGAAACTTGCAGCTCTGCTTGGCTAATTGTGAATGAGTCGATTTTTTGGGGGGTAAGGCCAGCATTCCTGTCAGAACCACAAACAAGGATACCACCTTCTTGTATCATGGACCTGTGGCTGAAGTTTGTCTCGAGTGTGACATTTAAGAGGTTACTGTTTGTCTCGTCAGCATTCAGTTCAAAATATGTCTAACTAAATTCCCCTTGTTCACAGATCTACTGGGGCGCCTGTGCACTTGTTCTCACGGGGAACACAGTCATCTTTGCCACAATCCTAGGATTTTTCTTGGTCTTTGGCAGCAGCGATGACTTCAGCTGGCAGCAGTGGTGAAAGGAGGATGAGAGAACTATCACAGGCATCTTGTCATGCAGTGGCCATCCATACAAATGAGAGAATGGGCAATAAAGAGAAGTAGCCTAGTAAGCCTCTTGAGTATTCTAGATGCTCCTTTTCACCTTGTTCATTCCAAGTGTAGAGTGTACTGCTGTTGCTGACAGGGTTTCTACATTTTTATCAAGTGGAGAGGTGATTGATTTCATTTTTACCTATGGTATTTTTTTAGGTGCTCTCTTGGTTTAAAAAGCATCCTTCCGTCCGGTGTTTATATGAAACTTTACATCTTATTTTTAAACACGGTTTGAAAGGAGATTTAAACTGTGGTTGTTTTGTTTTAAGTTAAGCATTCATACTGTGTTGCACCACCATTGCCAATTACCAGATCAATAGATTGTTGCTGTATCTTAGCAGAGACAAGGCAGGGTAGGGAGTATTAGCTGCATATTTTTCTTCTGCCCATACCTCCAACTGTGTTGTGAATGTTGATAGCCTTTATTTCAGGAGAAGGCTGAGGAACAGGTATAATTATTTGGAAGATGTCTTAAAAACACCATTAGCAATCTTACCTACTTTGTTACCAATTACTATGTGGATGTGACATTCAAATACTCTATACATGTATTGAACCTATGACATATAAAACTAAAGTGTATTGTAGGGGAAGGGAAAACGATGTTTAAATTCCATTTAGAAAAAAAAAATCTTTTGAACTCTTTATAAGTATTGTATGTTTTTGAACTTCTTTGTCAGCTTTTTACCACAAAGATGGTAAAAAGTTCAATTACTACTGCTCTGTGTTAATTTGAAGCATCCACAAAGCTATTTCCTCCTTCCCCTTTTTAATTTATACATAGTATGTATATAATAAAACAGCTTTTCAAATGTAGATGAAAACTTTGTGTTAAACTTGCCTAAGAATTTATTTTTCTGTTTTCACATAATCCTGTTGAGGCATGACTTTTTTTGGAAGTCACTGGCTGAACTGATTTCACTGACTGTTTTTAAGTTCCCATGCACTATCAGTTAATAAGATTTAACATTCTGTCTGTAGCTGTATCTTGTGCTCTGTAAGATTGCACATGAAGCTTCAAATACTTACGTTTTCTGCATACCTCTCAATTATCTGGATTTTTCTTTGAAGAAATCTGCCATTTGTGACATGGGAGAGTTGATGGGTGCCAGTTAATCAGGTTTGATTGTACCACATGCAGTGAGAAATTTGACCAAACTTTCCGCTGAGTGACGTTTGTGGTCGAGTCTTTCAAATAAAAGCCTAGGAATTAAATATTAATATTAAATAATTATAATATGACAATTAAGTTTTGCTTAACAGTGGGACGGTATGAAAAACATGGAATTGCAGGTCTTAGCTGTAGTCTTAGTGCACAGATGTAAACAAACGCAAAGCTTGAATATCTGAAGTCTGATGACAATGGTAGTTACCTACATGATGTGCTGGAGGTACTGACACCAACATGCAGGGGCAGCAGGGGTGTAGCTGCCTGTGCATGCTGCTGTGTTACCTTTGTCCTGTGTGTAACAGAAGACCTCAATTTTGTCCGTGCTGATAGAGAAGCAAGTAGATTCTAAGATGACAGTGCAGAAACCAGTCCATAGCAGGCAGAGCCAGGCTGCTTGCGAAGGTGATGTTCAGAAGTGTGGAAAGGCTGTAGAATCCCTCATTTCATTCCCTTTTCCAGTCAGACTTCTGCATCCCTAGCACAACAGATGGTTTGGAAGGTTTTCTGAACCTGTGGCTAGACTTGCAGCCCTCTGCCATCCGTGCAAAGGGGAGACACTTAAGGCTTGTACAAATATGGATTGACTACTGATTCTTTTTTTTTTTGTGTTCAGGAACTGTATTATTAATTCCTGTACTGCTAATCCTACTTTTCCACGTGATGCTACTCTGGATCACTGGCCGTAGAGCTGACAGTGTACGTGTTTTTTGTATGTTAATTGCATTACAACGTTACCATCTCTTGCTTGCACACTGAGAATGTGCAGCATTGCTCTGATTTATGAGCTACACATTTGAGAGGTGTGATTCTTCCATATAATATGCACTGAGATAGCATTACCATCCTTCTAGTGGGGAAAAACTTGGAGTGGGAAACTTTTCAATAGCAATCTTGAGTTCTGTACGTTTCATCAAAAATACTCTAATAAAAAGAGTATTTTGTTTAAAATACTAATTGCTCTATTTCTTTCTTTAATGTGGTTATCGATCCTGTTGAAGGGATTGATTCAAGGTGATTTCAGAGTATTTGTGTCATTTACCTTGGATGACTTTTAAAGTCAGTTGCCCAGTGCTGTGCTGGTTTCATGGAGTAGGTTGTGCAGGGGGCAGTTCCCATCTGCAGTCCAGCTTCAGTCTGTATTTGAAGTGCAGTTTCAGATATGCTGGTGTTATTGTAAAAACTTATCTCCACCTTCTCCCCATTAAGTATTTAACTTAATATGTCTTTCATTTTAAAACAGTCTTTTAGCAGAAGAAAGTAAGTGGAATTAGTGGAAAATCTTTTTTTGGGGGAGGTACAATCACCTCCTTCCCATACACTCTGCTAATACCTGTTGATGGTGGTTTTGATGTTTATTTATTTTTATTCTGAGAGGGGAAAAAAGTGGTTAAAATATTACCAACACCACCACATTCTTCAGTTAAAACACTCAAGTGGAGCTAAGCTCTTTGGCAATAACCAAGACGCTACAGTTGCATGCTTCTTTTTTATTATTTTTTTTTAATTTCATGAAATAAAACTAAACACCAGTGTTTCCCGTAGGAATTGGAGGGTAAGGAAAAGAACTGCTGAGCGCCAGCTCGAACGGGGGGCGCCCTGTCACAGGCGCTTTTTCAGGCGGACAGAGGTAGCGACGCCAGAGGCCGCAGCGCGGGAGACGGCGGCGGGGAGCGCAGGGGGGAAGGGGCGGGAACGGCAGGAGGGGGGCGTCGCCCTTCGCGACGTGTCTCCCGGTGCGCGCAGCCCCTTCCGCGTCCGGGGCAGCCACCGGTCCCGCCTTCCGCAGCCCTGACGTGTTTCTCCTCCCGCTTCCGAGATGGCGGCGGCGGCGGCGGCAGGCGGCGCGGGGGCCGCGGCGGCGCTATGGAGCGAGGTGAACCGCTGCGGCCAGAACGGTGACTTCGCCCGCGCCCTCAAGCCCGTTAACAAGAGTGAGTGAGCGAGCGAGGGAGAGCGCGCAGGGTTTGCCGCCGAGCCGGGCCCCGCCGGGAGAAGGCCCTTCCCTCCCTCCTGCCGTGCCTTGGCCCGGACCGGCTGCTCTTGCTCCCCGGGATCGCTTCCCGGGCGGGTTTATCCCCCTGTGCTGGGGTACGGGCGGTTTTCGTGGGCAGGTTTGGCGCCGGGGTCCGGGAGCAGAGCTCCAGCGTTTCACAGAGGAGGGCCCGCAGAGGCTGGGTGGCTGAACGGGGCAGCCTGCTCGGTCGTTTCTGAGGCATCGCGTCCCCCTTGCTGCGGGCCAGGGCTTTTTTCCTCCTGTGTTTGCTTCGTGCAGCACTCAGGCTTTGGCACTGTGCTCTCTGCCTGGAGGGAAAATGCCACTGAAAGGTTTGTCCCGGTGTGTACAGGTCCCTGTTCCAGCCATGTGAGCACAGTGGTCACTCGGGTTAAATTCAGTATCTCTACTGGATTATTTTAATCTGACAGAATTTGTTTTGTGATCTAACCCAAAGCAAGTCATTCCAGGACCCTTTCACATGGATGTGACTGCTCTTGATGATGGGTTTTTGCAACTGTAGCAGCATGCAGCTCTTACAAAGCCTAAAGGTGCCTGAGAATGAGTTAGATTGTTGTGCTGACACTGATTTCTCCTCCAGTACTGCAGATCAACAAGGACGATGTGACTGCACTTCAGTGTAAAGTAGTGTGTCTTATTCAGAACGGGAACTTCAAGGAAGCCCTTGGCGTAATTAACACTCACACTAAGGTCTTAACCAGGTGGGTTGTGTCATCTTGTAGTCTACAAAATATGAAACCACAAGTTCTTGCCCTGTTGCTGCAGCTTCAGGGGAGGGGACTAATAGGCAGTAAAACATAGAGCAGGCAGTGCTTGCTGCCATTAGGACTAGGCTTCTCAGTAAAACACCAGTTTATCCTGGATGTGATGTGTGGTCTGGATGAGTTTGAGACAGTCTAAGATCCTGCTGCTACTACTGAAGGGATTTTTCCCAATGTAGCTTTCAGCCACTTCGTGTGCTGATTCTGCTTGTTGATGTGGTCATAGCTTGTACAAGGCAAGAGGACAGCTCTCAGGGGGAGAGAGAAGTGAGAAGCCCTTGCCAGTGAGCTGTAAGCTTTCCTTGGCTGTTTCATCCTGCTGCTTCTTGGGGCTCTTTTCTCAGTGCAATGAAACGTACCTTTGCTTATGTTCACATTGGAATAAAGCATCATTACCTTACTCACAAATTCCTTCTTTCCTGGAATGGAAGATGTTTAATTATTTTTTTTTTTAGCTTGTGTTTATAGCATATGGTGAGGAGGAGTAATTTCTCTTAATTCAACTGTTTTCAGAATTCTCCCTATAATTTCTTCAGCTTGGCTTTTTTTCCTGCAGAGCTGGAGAAGTGGTGTTTCTTGCTCTGCCTTGTAGCTGCCCTATTCCAAACTGAGACCTATAGCTTTGCTTTCATTCTTAATGTCATTTGTTTTCAGACTCAGCTGGACTGAGGTTGTTTTAAGGTTGTTTTAAGTAGGCAAAAAGTAATTGGTGACAAGTGGCACCAGTGATGAACTAAGGGAATCTCTGATTTTCCTTTAAGTGGTGACTTTGGTGGGGAAGGTGCTAAGTGGAAGCCACTTTTATAACATTGACAGACTCTTGCTTCAGTTTTGCTGTGCTGATATTTCAAAAGAGGTTAATGTTATGCTTGGCTTAGTATCAGATGATGAGGAGAATTGTGTTTTATACCATATCCTTTCTCTCTCTACGAGTTGGTTGTGTTTGCAAGTTTGCAGTAACAATCTTTTGCTCTAATAATGTGCCTTATCCTTATGAGAAGTGTCACATTCTGAAGCTTGGTATTGTTTTACCTTGAAGCATTTGATTCACTTCATCAGTACAAGGCTTGGGGGGAATTGAAATATGTCTGGAAACACCAGAAAAAATGGAACCTCTTATTTTAGGTGAATTTTTTGTACTCCTTTGTTGTACACAAAGTAGGTTTAAGACATTTCCAATGCTCAGCAGATAATTCAGTAATCTGGGACCATATGCTCGCCTATGGTGTTTGGCTCTTAGGGAATGTAGCAGTTTGTGGCTAATTAGAGCTGCTTAAGTAAGTGCGTTCGGGTGGGTGAAGGCAGTTGCTTGAAGACTACAGTGTGTGTGTGTGTGCTGTCAGCATCTGTCTTCTCCTTGCAGTGACATTATTGCCTTTGAGAAGGCCTACTGTGAATACAGGTTGAATCGTATTGAAAATGCTCTCAAGACCATTCAGAGTGCCAGTCAGCAAACAGACAAGCTGAAGGAGCTTTATGGACAAGTGGTAATTATGAGCTTTTCTTTCTGGTGGGGGTTTCATACGCTGGGTGCCCTGTTTCCTCCTCTAATGCAGGGAAAATGTGGGGACAGAATTGCCTTCTCTGCCTTGAAGGTAAGGTGAGGTACAGTTCCCAACTGTTCTAAGTGGAGCTTCAGTCACCTGTTGCTGGAGGCAGGGTTGTTATCTTTTTACCACTGAACCAAAGCAATACATTAGTGACACTGCCTTCTTTCCTGGGTCTGGCCTGTTAGTAGCCACTTGGATGAGGGGATGGAGGATGGAAGAGATTTGTGGCTGAACCATGTGCTCGCATTAGATACTTGTCTGGCAACATGGGACCTGATGTATTGGGTGTTAGAAGTGAAGCTGAAAACAAATTGTGTTTCTTCTCTGTTTTCTTCCTGTTTGATCAGAGCAGTTCTGTGAAAAAATGGCTGTCTTGTCTCAGCTGCATGAGAATTCTTTTATTCCCCCTCAGAGAGGTGAACTAATATGGAAAAAGGCCGTCTGGGGACAAAACTGTGTAAACTGCTGCTTTGAAAGAAGCTGTTTTAGGAGTAAGAACTGTGCAGTTGGTCTGATAATGTCTGGTGTCGTTGCTTGAATCCCTGCAGGTGTAATCTCCAGAGTGTGCCCTTTAGCTAGATGCAAATGTTAGTAATGTTAAAATATGTGGGGCGCTGCTGTTGCCAGTCCAGAGGGAGGGAGGAAAGAGACTGCAGTTACTAGCACACCCAAGGAAATAGTGTTCTGAAGGCTGATTCTTTCACTTGCTCAGCTGTACAGGTTGGAGCGTTACGATGACTGTCTGGCTGCCTACAGAGATCTCATCCGCAACTCCCAGGATGAGTATGAGGAAGAAAGGAAAACCAACCTCTCTGCTGTCGTGGCAGCACAAAGCACGTGGGAGAAGGTGATGCCAGTAAGTATGTGGCATGTTAGTTTGTTAATTTACAAGTTTGTTGTTTGTTAGTTAATCAACAGGTTTGTTAATGAACAGTGCAGACTGTGATCTTCTTTTTTCATAAATCTTTGTCCTTGGTGTGCACAGCACGCTCATCTTTTGTAGACTCAGAGGGTTGTTAAGTCATCAAGTCCAACCTTCTACCCAACACCTCCATGACTACTAGACCATGTCCCAAAGCACCTCATCCACCTGGTTTTTGAATGCTTCCAGGGATGGTGTCTCCACCGTGGGCAGCCTGTTCCACTGCTTAACTACCGTTTCAGTAAAGAAACGCTTTCTAATATCCAAGCTGAACTTCGCCTGGCACAACCCGTAGCCATATCCTCTCGTCCTGTTTTATTTATTGGGGACAACAGGCCAACACCAGCATATCACTATAGCCTCCTTTCAGGTAGCTGTAGAGATCACTAAGGTCTCTTCTCAGCCTCCTCCTCTTCAGGCTAAACAATCCTAACTCCCTCGGCCTCTCCTCAGAAGACACTCTGTGGATCTGCTTTTAGTTCTCCAGATAAGCAGTTCTTGCCTGCTCTCAAGTAGTCCTCAAGTTCAGGCTGGAGTTTTGTTGCTGCTTCGTCAATTGCCTCTGGCTTTGTTGTGTAGTGTGAGGGAAAAATCCTCTGTGCTGTGACTGATTTGCCAGGTGTGTGCCCTCTTAAAATCCCCTCTAGATGTCTTTTGCAAGGAACTGAGTGTATGTGAAAACTATTGCTTTTGTCAGTTGTCTGTCAGATCTGTATGGATGAGTTGGTGTTCATGCAGTGTTATGTTTGCTTTTTGTGCTAGGAGGATTTGGGTCTTCGAGAAGCTACCTACGAGCTGTGTTATAACAGTGCATGTGCTTTGATTGGGCAAGGGAAGTTGAATGAAGCAATGAAAAAACTCCATAAAGCAGAAGGTAAAACCATGGTGAGGTGGGAGGGAAGCTTGGTGTGACACAGGTAGTTACCTGCTGTCTGCAGATGTGCTTAATCACAGAGAAAAGTTTTGTAAATTTAAAAACTGGCCAGCAGCAGGATTTATTCTGAGTTCCCAGATGTTTCCTGACAGAACTGGTGTTCTTGTGTTCATCTGCATTTCTCTTTCAGTGCCATGGGGCATGTGCCATGTCCTGACTCTCTTACACATCCCTGACTGTTGTTCAGTGCCTTGGAGCAGTTTTTGAAGTAGGAAGTAGACATGAGTGTAATCTCACAAGCAAATAGTCTATCTATTTTGACTACTTGTTTTGTTAGTGTGTGTGTGTGTGTGTGTATACACATAAATGTATAGTATAAAAAATAAAAATACTTCATGATCTGACTTGGGTATTAAGTTAGTATAAGCCAAATGGTGAGTTTTTGGGGTCATTTTTTGTGAAGAGATTTTTTCACTGAGATAAAAAGGGGATTTGGTATGTGTTTAAAAAAAAACACAAAACCACAATAATAAACAACAAAACCAACCAAAAAATGCAGGGGTGTGAGTTAGGAAGAATTGATTTCTTTCTGATCTAATTTCTATTGGGAGAGAATTATATCAGTTCTGTCCTATTTTGATGATAGAATAGCAGTTTTCCCATGCATCTGATTTATTAGGCATGTGTAATTTCAGCCTATGTGCTGTGGTAGTCGTCCTCTAGAGAGCAAAATCAGTGATGTTCTGGTGAGGTCTGGAAAGTTAGGAAATGCCTCATAAAGTGCACTGAAAGCTGATGGAATTGCTGCCCCATAAAAGGTGGTGTAGACACAGGCTTGCAGCACTTAACTCCCAAGAGGGTGAGCAGTTGCAACTGAGTGATCCCTATGAGAAATATTAGGAGCTGGGTTAAAGGTTAAGTCTGCTCAGGAGAGAAGATGAGTGTGTGACTGCTCTCAGAAGCGGCTCTGGGAGGGACAGCATCTCCTGTGCATTTGATACTCTCCTGCATCATCTAGTCTTCTCTGTCCTGCTTAGTCTCCGCCATTATCAGACTTGTAGTCTGATGTGCCCTGGTAATGCTAACCAGGTTTCAGGGATAGATGAAAAAAGTATGCTTCCCCACATCTCTATGCTATTGTTTTTTTTATTCCTAAAGCCTTCTAAATTGTGTTCTTGAATTTGTTTTTCTCCCTAGAGCTGTGCCGCCAGTCGCTGTCAGAAGACTCTGTAAGTTCTTGGTGTTGTTCTGGGAAGGGTGTCCTTTGCACTAGCATGGAGGAGGTGCAAAAAGACTTTGTGCTCATAAAGTGTCCTCCTCATAGCCAGTGGAGGGCCAGAGCTGCTGTGCATATTACCCAGCAAGGCTTGCCACTGCTGCTGGGATGTTGCAGGAGGGTAGCTAACACTGCAGACTGTTTGCTGCTGTGCTCCTTGCACAGTTGCCTATACAGACAGGCAGGATGGGGGCAGGATGCCTGAAACCTCCCTGCAGCCCATCCCTACTATGGATGAACATACCAAGTGGGTGGTGGGAAACCCAGGAAATTGGTAACCACTGCCATCGGCCAAGCAGAGGGACAGGTTTGGTGCACAACTTAAGGGTATCTTCAGATACTTGCAAGAGCAGGTGGAAGCTTTCTTTTCTATTTCAATGGAGTTATGCTTGTATTTGTGCTGTGGCTACAACCTTCACCAGCTGTAACTGGAGTATTTTGCTTGTAGTACTGCCCAAGAAAGCTCATAGACATTAGCCAGCAGAACACTGAAGCCAGTGGAGAGGTGAGGTGGCAGCTTTTTTTCTTTTTGCCTTGCTTTTTGTTCAGGATGTGACAGAGGAAGATATTGAAGCGGAACTGGCCATTATCCATGGTCAGATGGCTTACATCATGCAGCTGCAGGGTCGTACAGAGGATGCTCTACAGCTCTACAATCAAATAATAAAGTTGAAGTAAGGGCTTTTCTGAAACAAGTGCTTAGCCTTCCATCTGTACAGACACCACTGTTTAATAACAATGTGCCTTCTGCTTTTCTTGTCTGCAGGCCAACAGATGTAGGACTCCTTGCTGTCATTGCAAATAACATAATCACAATTAATAAGGTATAGAATTACCTTGCCACTTTCAATGCAGCCCTTCCCGGTGGTTACTCAGCCTGCTTCTCTGCTTTTGCAGATGGAGGGGGTATAATTTTTTTTTCCCTAAAGGGTAGCTAGATGTCAGACCCAGAGACCTTTTCTCCTTCAAGGAAGGTAGTGAAATAATTTCATGATGTGTGATTTTTCTAGGACCAAAATGTCTTTGACTCAAAGAAAAAGGTGAAACTGACCAATGCAGAAGGTGTTGAGCATAAACTCTCCAAGAAACAGCTCCAGGCAATTGAATTCAACAAAGCTTTGCTGGCAATGTACACTAACCAGGTAGGGGAAACTGGACTGCAGTACGTAGCTACAGATTTACTCCACAAGAGTTTGACTAGGCAGTGCTTGCAGAGGTTGAAAAAAAATGCTTTCTTTCTTTCTTCCTCCTCCTCAGGCAGAGCAGTGCCGCAAGCTGTCAGCAAGCCTGCAGTCACAGAGCCCTGAGCACCTGCTCCCTGTGCTTATTCAGGCAGCCCAGCTGTGTCGGGAGAAGCAGCATGCAAAGGCAGTAGGGCTTCTGCAGGTAGATTGGCCACAAGAATACTTTCACTTAATGGCCTTTTAAAGTTGTGCTTTGTGTTCTTACGTGTTGTTTCCCTCAGCTTGTTTTAGCTGGTTTAAATTTCCAGGGGTGTCTGATTGTGCTTATTTTGGTTTGATTTAATGCTGCTGGAAAGGATGCTGCTTTTCAAGGGAAATAGTTCCTTTTCACCTCTGATTTTTCTGCCTAAGAAGCTGTAGCAGACTTTTAGAGTAAGCAGTAGGTTCTGCTTACAAGCAGTGTGCAGCAGCCTTCTTTTGGGAGAGAGTGTGAGTAGTCGGGGATGGAAGTCTGAGAGGGTGATGGGTTGATGGCACATTTTGGGGCCCTCCTCTGCTGTGTGCTGAAGCCTGCCTGTGGTGGAAAACTTCCTTTAGCTTTTGCCAGCTTGTTGTGACTGAGCATGAGATGATTAACCAGCACAGCAGCCTGGTGCCCACACACGTGTTGAATTGTTCTTTCCTCTGACTCTCAGGACTTTGCAGACCAGCACCCTGTCAACGCAGCTGAGATCAAGCTGACAATGGCCCAGCTAAAAATTGCTCAAGGTATCCTCTGTGTTGGGAATTGTTTGCACATGTACAAAGAATAAGAACAAAACAGACTTTAGGGTGATTTTTGCTGCAGTCACTGTTGTGACGGGTGCAGAGCAGGGATGGTCTTAGTTGGGCATTATACGGCTATGGCAGGATCATGCTCACAGCTTGATGTCTGGATATCCAGGCTCCACAGATTCCTGGCAGACATGCCTACAGTCTTTGTTAATAACAGGGCTGAATCTGTTCTGGGGCAGGAGGCTCTTGGGAGCAGCATGGGCCTTCCTGACACTATAATTCCTCTATACATTTGGGCAGCACAGAGTTGCTGCTGGAAGAAAAGAATGTGCTTGCAAAAGCTTGCTCCTGGACCCTTGCAGGATATGGTAGGGCCAGAAAGGTCCTTGGTATAGTGGCCTGTCCCTTATTTCTGGAAACAGGAGATATTCTGAGAAGAGAATAATCACATCCTCATTGTTTACCTTTGGCTGTAAGTTCACAAGCCTCTCAGAGCATGTTCCTTCCCATCTCCCTTCTAGGCAGTGTCACCAAAGCCTGTATGATCCTGAGGAGCATAGAAGAACTGCAGCACAAGCCTGGTATGGTAAGCAAAACTCAGTCTGGACCGTGTTTTCTCCATGTAGCACAGCTTTGTACTGCCTGCTCCCTCTTGCCTCTTTCCTATGGGCTTCACTTGACCTGAGCATATGCAGGGAATTAGAGCCTTCCTTGTCTTCGACAAAGGTGGGATTAGAACTTGCATCAGGTGGCCTGAACCTAGCCCAAGAAGTACTCTGCCTATTAGCAGAGATGTTCTCTGCCTGTGATCCCACTCTTGCTATCCCTCAGACCTGTGTGTTGCCTGGATTTACTTGCATAACATGCCTGAAGTAGCTGCTTCCCTGTTATGTGCTGTTGGGAAGCTGTTAAAGTAGCTGTAGGACAACTTTAGGCATTAGGGAAGAAGTGACATGTGTTCCATCCCCACAGCATCGCTCTGGTCTGCACGCATGTCCGCATCTGGTATTCAGAAAAGCCTGATGAGCATTTGAGCAGCAGCTGACAGCTGTAGGTCTGTTCCAATTGCAAGTGTGAATGACCAGAATAATTTATGGGGGCAGCCAGATCCTTGTCATGGGTCACCTCTCAGTGTGACTGGCATGCAGACAAACAGGTGGTGTCTGTATCCTCGCTTCAGTGCTGATTTATTTTTTCATGGTTCTTGGGATAGAGAATGAGGGAAAAATATGGTTTCTAATGGAACCATGTCCAGTGACAAGCAGAGAAAAAGCTAAGACAAGAAAGGTCTTGCCTGGGTGTCCTGGCTGCTGCCACAGCTGGTTTTCAGGGACAGAGCAGAAAACTCATATTCCCTCTGCTTTTGGGAAATCCTGTTCTGAACTGCTGTCTTTAGACAGGTTGTGTGAGGATCTGCTATAAGCTGCTCTTGAATGTTTGCAGGTGTCTGCGTTGGTGACAATGTACAGTCATGAAGAGGACATTGACAGTGCAATTGAGGTCTTCACACAAGCTATCCAGTGGTATCAGCAATTCCAGGCAAGTCAGACCAGAGGAGCCAATGAATAAGGATTTGTCTCAGTCATTCCTAGCTAGTCCAACTCAGCTTTTCCTGTTGATGCATAGCCCCAGAAGCTCAGCCGGTTGGGGTTTTAGAGACCTGTGAGCTACTGTTTTGTGAGTGCTCATTTTATCACTGTTTCATTATTTTAGGTGTGTTGCAAATAGGGAATAGCAGCTCCTGCCAGATTAGGAGAGTAATGGCAGTGGATGCCCAAGTGTAGCAACCAGGCCTTCTCCCTGATGAGGGAGCACTGTGAGGAGCAAGATGCCTTGCCCTGTGCTGTTCTGCCTCATCATAGGCCAGGTCTCAGGGGCATTAAAGCCAGCTAGAGTTGGCCTCCATGTAGTGATAATGAGGAATTAATTATGGCTGCTGTGTCTTTCAGCCAAAGTCTCCTGTCCATTTATCACTGATAAGGGAAGCTGCCAACTTCAAACTAAAGCATGGCAGGAAGAAGGAAGCCATCAGCGACTTGGAGGAGCTCTGGAAGTGAGTTGGGTGGTTGTTGAACAGGTCTCCATTCAGAGATGTCTTCAAGCTCTCTGGTGCCAGGCAGTGTTGGGTGACTGGTTTTTAGAGTTGCCTTTGCTCCAATACAAAGCCATGTTTTGGAATGAGGGGGAATAATTCTGTCTGTAGCTGATGTTTACTTGAAAACCTGTTTGACTTGTCCCAGAGGCCTCTTGTGTGCACTGAAGGTGACCTAGGGGACTGGAATGCATATTTTTTCCTAGTGGTGCATAAACCATGTATGTGTAGGTTTTAGACTTGATTCTGCACTTTATGGGACTTTTGAGGGTTGACAACTTGCCTTTGCTACTGTGACCTGAGGGTTTTTCATCTTTCATTGCCTGCTTGGTGATTCTGGAGATGTCTGCACCTCCCTTTGTTGGCGTTGTGATGTTTGGTGATGTGTGCTGGAGGACAGCACAGACTGATGTGCCTGTCCCCACAGATGGTAGCTATGTTGCAGCAGCAAGCACTGCATGGTAAGTACCAGTCTTTGGGATTAATGTGTACGTTGGTCATTTGGTCCTTTTTTTTTTTTTCTTCCCTTGCAAAGGCAAAACCCAAAAGATGTGCATACTCTGGCACAGCTGATCTCTGCCTACTCCTTGGTGGACCCTGAAAAAGCTAAAGTGTATCCTTTTGATGGTGGTATCAGAGCAAAGAAAGAGGCATTTGGGCATTATTTCCTTGAATTTCATCTGGTCAGGGAGTTCAGACCCACTCTCACCTGAAGTAAGACACAGATAACTCCAGAACAGCTGCATATCCAGGTCAAGTGTCTGGTACTACATTCTTTACCTAATTGGTTTAATTACTGTGGGATCCCAGGACCCTTTTGGGTTTGGCCTCCTTCTCTCTGAGAATCGATAACTTATGACTAGGTGGAACCAAAAATAGGAGCTGCTGAAATCTTAAATCTGCTGGTAGTAATGCAGGACTGTGCCTGATAAGCTAAGCTCTCACTGACCCAAAATACCAGGTTCACATATTGCTTTTGCCACCCCGAGCAGCTTGCATAGAAGTTGCTGCTTCTGTCCCCATAGCAAAGAATGCACAAGTGAGGCAGATGGTGACTAAGCAGCTCATCCCAGCTTGTGTAGGAAGCTGGTGAGAGAGCCAGAACTAGCCTGTAGGCCCCTCTGGCATCTGCATTGCTGGCAGGCCTCATTTGTTCAAGCTGAAGCTGCCTGTTGCTGTCTGGACAGATGTGGGTGTTTTATCTTTTTCTTGCTGGTTTGCGTCCCTGAACTTCTCCCTTGCAGCCTTAGCAAACACTTGCCTTCCTCGGACACTATGTCACTGAAAGTAGATGTTGATGCTCTGGAGAACTCCCATGGAGCAACCTATGTTCGGAAGAAAGCTGGGAAGCTTGCTGGAGACAACCAACAGAAAGAGCAAGGGTAAAGTGGGCTGCTGTAGCTCTGGTGCTGTCATTCTTTGGGGTAGCAGAAGAACTACATTGGGTGTGGAAGGTAGGCTGGTGGAAAGTGACCCTGTAGTTTAACTGCAAAGAGCTTCAGGTAGAAGCAGACCAGGTTTTGAGAGAGATGAGAAGGGCTTAGCTTCTTGCAAAGCTGATTGTCAGTTGACTTGTCTGCTGTGTCAAAGCAGGTGTTTCCCTTCTTGCTTTTCAGACAAGGGGAAGTAAAGAAGAAGAAGAAAAAAAAGAAGGGTAAGTCGATTTTCCTGGTTGTTGACACAGCTTCAGAGAGTTCACCAGATTGTTTCTTCAAGTAACCAGCCTTCAGCTCCCTGGGAGCTGGAGCCCTTTGATGGGACTGGGTCCCTGTGAACCTTCATGCTGGCTTGTTTGGGTAGGCCCATAGAACTGAGATCAGTACCCTGATAGAACGATGTGGGTCGCTGGGTCTTTGTGCTTCCTGGCCACAGACATCCCATGTGTATCCCTTGGGGATGTCTGTCTGGTATGTTGGCCACAGTCTCATTGCCTGGTACTGGGTGTTCTGCAGGAAAGCTGCCTAAGAACTATGACCCCAAAGTGACTCCTGACCCTGAACGGTGGCTTCCAATGCGAGAGCGTTCCTACTACCGTGGAAGGAAGAAGGGCAAGAAGAAGGATCAGGTTGGCAAGGGGACTCAGGGTTCAACCACAGCTAGCTCCTCAGAACTGTAAGTACCCATTTTGCAGAGCTTGAAGGTGCAAAGAAAGGTGCAAAAGAAATTAATCATAGTCTTTTAATGTGCATTCCTTGGCTTAGACAACGAGATGAATTTTGCATGGTTTTAAATTAGGAGTGCTGGAGCACTGGAACAGGTTGCCCAGGGTGGTGGTTGAGGCCCCATCCCTGGAGACATTCAAGGTGACTGGATTGACAAGGCTGTCAGCAACCTGCTCTAGTTGCTGATGTCCCTGCTCTCAGCAGGGGGGTTGGACTAGGTGAGCTCTAGAGGTCCCTTTCAACCCAGACATTTCTATAATTCTATTATTCTATCTTCAGCTATTTGCTATTAAGTCTTTTGCTAGTTGGAGAATCACTGGTCATGATTTGGGAAAACACTATCCTTCCTACTAAGGATACATTGATCATTTGAGCTGGAATCAGTTTTACCATTGCCTGTGAGGCCTGACAGTGAGAGGGTGACTTACTAGCATCTGAGAGAAGGTACTTGTAAAACAGTAGCTATGCAGGGAGTTGACAGTGCTGCCTGATTATTTATCTTTGCACAACTGTCTCAAAAAAGAAGCACTGAAAGCTTTTTGTGGCACTGCTGGCTTGAGTAGTTTGCAAGGGGAGCTGGCACCAAGGTGCCTTTGTCGTTAAGGAGAGAGAAAGATGCTGATTTTGCTCCGCTGAAGCATGAGGATCTGACAGGCCTCTCATGTTGCATGATCTGACACCTCGGTATTCAAAATTTAGCCATGCTTTTGTTGTTGAGGACTTACACTGTGTAGTGAACATTAATTAGAAGGGGATTGCCTGCCCTTTGAGACACACTCCATCCAGCCCTTCTGTGTATGGTGAAGCTTAAGATCTTGTGTGAGTGCCCTCCCGTGCAGAATGCTCTGTAATTGTCTTTTGGGGCAGCTGCTGTTTTTTGCTGTCAGCTTCTGGCAGTAGTGCCACATCTTGCAGGTGGCTGTGAACCCATGTGGTATCTTTTTTCTCCTCTTCCCTGCAGGGATGCCAGTAGGACTGCCAGCAGCCCACCTACCTCCCCTCGGCCCGGCAGCGCTGCAGCTGTTTCAGCCACAAGTAACGTCATCCCTCCCAGGCACCAAAAACCTGCTGGTGCCCCAGCCACCAAGAAGAAACAGCAACAGAAGAAGAAGAAAGGGGCTAAAGGAGGGTGGTAAAAAGCAGGCTGGGTAACCTCCCTCCCTCAACAGGTGATGCTGGTTGCAGAATAAAGGTCGAAAGCAAGTGCTGGTGGAAGACTTGGCATCCAGATCTCCGTCCTGCTTGTCAGCAATATGTGGGGGGGGGTGTGGGCTGGAATAGACACCACGGTGAGTCTGCTCACCAGACGTCTAGAAAATGTGGAATAATCAGGAACATCTTGAAACATAGATTTATGTTTCTCCTTTAAGGCCTTTAAGAGATGCAGTTGACAGTGACTATGCGTGATGCAAGCACTGTTTTGTTTCTCATCCCAGTCAGTCACTGACCACCAAAGAGCACATGCACTAAGGGTCTTGGTAAGCAGCATATGGGCTGGATGATACAGGGGAAGATAATCCTCAGGGAAGGAGCAAGGCTGTTAGGAGAAAGCATGGTGAAGTGTCTGGCAGCTTAACTCATTGTCTTTCTGCAAGCCAACTGCCTTGTTCTAGGGGGCTTGACACAACAAGAATAAAGCATCTGGATCTGGTGTTGGGCTCCTTTGGAGGACCCTTCTGCTGCTCAAGTAGAAGCTGGTGGTATGCTGGAATACATTTACTCTTCTAGCACCCTGATAGCCCTCAAAAATGTCTTGAAACTGGTGGTCTGAATGTAGCCAAACCATTTTTCTATACTTGGGCTTTTCATTTTTAGAAATGGCACCTTGAGGTAAATTGTCAGATGTCATCCCACAACGTGATGGCTTCTAACTGAAAAAAAGCTCAAAGAGGCAGGGAGCAAGAGAACTGTTCCTGTGGCTTAAAAAAATGTCTCGCCTGGGTGCCGTGCCTCCTCTTAGGGAACAGCAGGTGAGTACAGGTGAGAGCACTGGCTTGCAGCAGTTCAGTTTCTGGAGGGTGGAGAAAAGAGTTATAGGGGGTGAATGCAGCTCTGTTCTCCAGGCATGGCCTTGGGCCAGCTGTGGCTGAAAGGCCATCTCGTTGGAAACGCTGCCTTGAGGCACTCTGCTGCAGCCCTGACCTGGCTCCCCGGGCAGCAGTGCCCGAGCCGCTTCCTCGGGTGCACAGCCTGCGGTGGGGGCAGGGCTCAGCAGGAGCCGCGGAGAAAGCCGGCCTTGCTCTGACAGCTGGAAGCCGCCTGACGCCCCGAGGCCGTGGGGCGGGGAGGGAGCGGGCCGCTGCGGGCTGCCGGGGGAGCTGGGCGTGCAGCCGCACGTGTGTCCGGGCGCGGCGCGGGCCGCTCGGGGCGGCCATGGGCACTCGCCTGCGGTCCGCCGNGTGGCGGGGGGCGCGGCGGTGGCGGTCTGGGTCTGGGCCCGCCTGCGCAGCCGGCCCGCGCTGCAAACCGCCCGCGCTGCCGCCGCTTCTGCTGCCGCCGATCAGGTACCGGGGCCGGGCCGGGGTGGCGGGGCAAGGCCCCTGGGCCGGGGAGTGCCAGCGGGGCCGGCCGGGGCCTCTCGGTAGGGCTGCATCGTATCCGCCCGTCTCGATGCCCTCGGAGGCCTGGGTAGTGCGGCGGGGCCGGGGCCGCTCTCTCCACTTTCCTCCCCAGCTGCGGAGCGCCGGGCCGGGCCGGGCCGGGCGGGGCTGGCTGCTGTCCCTGCCTTCCTCCTATCCCCTAGCCCGCGCTGCGGCCAGGACCCCAAGCGCCATCTTCCCCGCACAGCCAGGAGGCTTTTGCTGTTCCTTCCAGACCCTTTGTTACGCCTCCTTCGTCCCCTTAGCGCTGTGGAGCTTCACCGGTGCCCCAGCCGCCCGGCTAAGCGTGCTGCCCCTCGCTTTGCAGGGCAAAGGACACGGCAAGCAGATCCTGGTGCTGGGGCTGGATGGGGCTGGGAAGAGCAGCGTTCTCCACTCTCTAGCAACCAATTATGTCAAGCGCAGTGTGGCTCCCACCGAGGGCTTCAATGCCATCTGCATCAACACCGAAGAGTCCCAGATGGAGTTCTTGGAGAGTGAGTGAAACTGTTTCAGTACAGAACATAAAAATAATTTCTTAGCTTATCTTATAAGGAATAGGCCCATATTTTCATGCTTCCACATTCCCTTGTGTGTTCTCTGATAATGTTGTGATTCTTTTCTTTGTGGAGATTCTGCTTTTCCCACCCTGCTCCTTGAAGGATATTATACACTGGTGTTTGTTAGAGGATCCGTTCTGTCCTCCAGGGAATTCTGCTTCCAGAGAGAGAAGGGTTAACAAGCCTAATGGTGTGCAACCAACCCAAAGCAGAGGTGTCCCCACTATGCCTTGTGTTGGGGTCCGTAGCTGCTGTGAGTTGTACAGCTCCTCTGCAGTGCTCATATCTGGTAAAGGGCAAGAGCAGAAGACAGATAAATAATAAGGCAAAATAAGAGAGGAGGAAGATTAAAGCTTTGTATGTTTTTTGTTCAAAGGCTTCTAAGTGGTGGTTTCTAGTGTTTAATGACTTTTGAATATCTGTAGGTTTTCATTCAACTTCCAGTGTTGTCCTTAGCGCTGATTTTTGAGTATTGTCCATGCCTGCCCAGAGCATTGCCTGGGATGCTTTTGGGGTGTCACAGCAGTCTGAGGTGCAGCTAGCTGATGGGGAAGGTAGAGGCCCTGGAGTCAGGTTACAGAATTATAGAATATCAGGTTGGAAGGGACCTCAAGGATCATCTAAGTCCAACATTGCAAGGTTTCAGTAAGTAAATTTAATGAGTTGGCCAAGCACCCTGACAAGCTGAACCTTAAAACTGACCAGTGTAGGGGAATCCATCACTTCTCTTGGGAGATTATTCCAGTGTCTAATTGTTCTCATGATATAAAATCTTCTGGAATCCTATTGGAATCTCCCTAGGAGTAACTTGTACCCATCACTCTTTTTCTTTTCCACGTGACTCCTTGTAAAAAAGGGAGTCTCCATCTTCTTGGTAGCCACCTTTTGTGTACTGGATCATGGTAATAAGGTTTTCCCCTAAGCCCTCTTTTCTGAAGGCTGAACAAAGCCAGTTTTCTCAGCCTTTCTTCATATGGGAGATCTTCCAGTGCTCTGATCATCCTCACGGCCCTTCTCTGGATCCTCTCCAGCTTGTCTGTGCCTTTTTTGTACAGCAGATATTAGGTTAGAAGAAGATACTCCTGGAAATAAAATATTAATACTTACAGGTTGGTCCCTGGTGCATAGAGGCTGACATGCTGGTGTCATTGGTGCCTACTTTTTTTGTGGAGCCAGAAGCTGCCCTTTGCTTCCTGCTCTTCCTGCACTGCTACACTAGTGTTTGACTGGCTCACGTGGCAGCTAGCCCATAGATCACTCCCTGCCTTTGTCAGCCAGCCTGAAGTAGCTGTGCTGTTCCCTGCTAAGTCTTTGGGATGTGAGGATGACACCCCTAGGGCAGTTTCATTCCCAGTCCTGCTACCCTAGGAGTCTCTGTGTGTCTTAAGGAAATGATCTCTCCACAGATGCTTGTTGTCTATGTCCCTCTCCTAGTAGGTATGAGACACCTGTGTCTCCTACTTTGGAGGTGCTTTGCCTAGCTGAGCCCAGAGAAACTCACAGTAGCTCTGTTCATGCCTTGGGGGTGGCCTTGGCTCAGCACTGTGCACCCCACAGCAGAACCTGTTGTTTCTGAGTCGTCCTTCCCTCTCTGGTACAGGTTGGTAGTGACTGAGATGTGATGGCTGTGATCTGACCCATGGGAAGTTAAATGTCTCAGACCAGTTTCAGCCAGGTAAATCCGTGCATGGCTCTTTAATCTGGTTATTTATCCAGTCTGTGCTGTTGCCTAGTGCAGGGGTTAGCAGCTGATGCTGTGATCACATGCTACAATATCGTCAGCAGGTGGCAGGGTTTTTATTTTATTGGCTTAGAGAACTATTCTTTTTCTTTATACCATCATATACTGATGTGTGTGGTATCTTACTGTTACAAGGGTAGGAGTTTCTAGCTTCCGAGTCCCTACTGTTTTTGGGGGAGAACAACAACAAAAAGTTCTTTGTGAGGTTGCTGACCCCTGGTTGCTGACCCCTGCATTTAACAGAGAGACTGGTGGTAAGCCCCCAAAATGTCACAGTATGGAATCAGAGGCATCTGTCCCAAGAGTGACATTCAGTCACAGGGCTTGGGCTCCTTGCCAGAGTGGTGAACTAGTTGCTCTGCAGGTGTTCTGAAGCTCTTGAAGAAAAGGTAGGTATGCCCTAGTAGGAGATGTTCCATCTATTTCTGTGTTCTTGAAACTACTCAATCATTTTGGCTTAAGTTAAAGCAAAATTGCTTTAAACAGGACAGAGTCACTAAGGGCAGTAAAAAATGGCTGGCTAACAAGCTAGTTTTGAAAAGAGCTCCTGTGTAAGGCAGGAGACAATGACAGCAAACCCCAGGTGTATTGCTTTGAAAACTTGCTCTTCTGTAAGACTCACCTGTGCCTTTTGAGCACCTCAATACTCCTGAATGCATGATTCTGTAGTGTACTTAGGAGAAGACCTGGAGACCTGACAACACATCTGAAATACTGAATATGCTGTCAGCTGTTTCTGCTCCTACTGAACTCAGCAAGCTACCAAATTATTTTTGTCCTCAGATGGGAGCAGCAATCACAAGCAACTTGCTGCATGTGTTTTTCACCACAGAACTGTTATAAGGCCTGGTTTTGAAGGTGGACTGTTTTCTTCTGTATCTATTAGAGAACAACTCAAGTGAAAATTCTCTGCAAAAATTTCTCTGAAGTGTTGTCTGAAGAGTCTGATGCAGATTAATTTTTCTTTCTCTCTGAGTACCTCTGGTTAGAGACAGTATAAAAGCTGTGGGAGTTTCGAACTAGTCCCTAGTGTCACACAAATCTGATGACAGCCCTCCTCACTTTAGAGCTAAAGTTCTTTGGACATTGTAGGCCTGCTTTGTTTTAAGATGAGGTGGGCATGTGGAGATGCATGGGGACACTCTCATATGGTGTTTATGGACACAGAACCTCTTGCTGCTCTCCCTACTTGCTTGAGAGCGAGAATCAATGACTCAAAAAAACCCTGCAGAATCCTCTAAAATAAGACATTAAAATAGAAAGTAGAGTGTGGCTTTTTTTTTTTTCCCAGACCATGCACCCATGCCTGTGTGGGTCTTGACTGGGGAAAATAAAGTTATTTCCAGTCTCATATACTATAGCCCAAACTTTGAGTTTTTGGTAACCCAAATATTGTGGATTTTCTGCCCAGGATTTTCTGTCTGCACCTCTGGGAGCAGTGCTGATTTGATTACTTGGT
This sequence comes from Ceyx cyanopectus, assembly GCA_013401355.1. Lineage (NCBI taxonomy): Eukaryota > Metazoa > Chordata > Aves > Coraciiformes > Alcedinidae > Ceyx > Ceyx cyanopectus. Next base: position 16,697 of record VYZU01082076.1, on the reverse strand, counting down.
GAGTCTTGTGCTGCTGTCTTCTCTTCCAGTCGGGGGCAGTGAACCTCTCCGTTCCTACTGGAAGATGTACCTGCCCAAAGTACTGCTGCTGATCTATGTGGTGGACTCAGCTGATCATGCCCGACTGCCTGTGGCAAAACAGCTGCTTCATCAAGTGATCCAGAACAACTCCACCCTGCCGGTGGTGGTTCTGGCCAACAAGCAGGTAAGAAGCAACAGCGTGCTAGCTGAGCTAGGGCTGGCAGCAGCTATGGAAACAACAGCAGGGCCTGTCACAGGAGGCTGTATAGCTAGCAGCTGGGGGTCTTTCTGGGATACCTGTTGAGCGGAAAAGAAAATAAACTGAGGTTGAGTTTTGGACCTGCAAGATGCAGGTGCTGTGGTTGGAGATGATGCAGTCAGAGCTGTGAGTGGAAATAATGGTGGTAAGCAATGTAGTGTTGCAGGGTTTGCAAGCTGTGAAGGAGACCACAGTTAGACTTGGAGCTAACTTTGTTTTGAATTCCTGTCTAGACATACCACTTCACCTAGCAGGAGCAGAAAAGTGAAGCAGTGTTGTTTCCCTAAATTGCTAGAAAGTTAGGCGTGTTAGTAATAGTTGTTTGTGTTACTTTTGAGTGCAAGGTCAGGCCTTGGCTTTTTCAAACACTGCTATGGGTTCTCTAGGTCCCACAGCTAGAAACAGCTGGTGGTTGAGAAGTGACACAGGGAAAATAGACTCTTGTATGTTTGCACTGTTCTCATAATTCTGTGCTGGGTGCCTGAGGTCAGCAAGACTTCTATCTGCATTGTACAGGTACTCTTACATTATTATCAGAAACACTGGGTTACTAGAAACAGAACTGTACCCTTCTTTCTTTGGGAAGAAATTAGGTTAAGGATAAACAATTTTTTTTTCTCAAAGCATTTTAGGGCATGGGAACTTGATGTCATAGAATGGGCCTGAGAACAGTGCTCCCAGAGTCTTTGTGACTGTTCCCTTCCCTGGCCAGAGGCAGTGGCTGGCAAAGGGAATGGTGCCATCACTTCTTGCAGCTAACAGGCTTCTTTTGTTTTTGTGTGTCAGGACCTGGAAGGGGCGTATTGCATCACAGATATCCACGATGCTCTGGCGCTCTCTGATCTTGGGGATGAGAGGAAGCTGTTCTTGATTGGTACCCATGTGGCAGAAGATGGCTCCGAGATCTCCTCCAGCATGAAGGATGCCAAGGAGCTGATAGTGCAGCTGGTTTTGGAAACACAGTGACAGCTCTTCTCCTCCGAGGAGGTGTTTGCAGCTGAGAAAGTCGAGGCATTGGCGTTTGGTCAGTTTGCTGTGTGGCTACTGAGGTGTACAGATGTCTTGTCTTTGTGGGTGTGGAATTCCTCTGAAACTGATACCTAGTTGGTAAGAAAATCTAACTTATAGTGGTTTGGAAATACATTTGAGAAGTAGTTTATTAGTAGGGGAAGATTAGTCTCCTGGACAGCAGAATTAAGGGTATTCCCATATTATGTAGCTGAGGAGAGCTGAGATGGCTTCCTGCCAGGTGGGAATCAAGCATTGACTTTGGTGGAACACAGTCATAGCCAGTGAATTTAGCCTGGCTTCACATCTCAGGTTTGAACAGAAATGTTTATTTCACAGCTCTAACAGAACTCTTGTTAGCAGTGATGTTCTGCTAAACACAAGGCCTCACTTCTTGTTGTGTCAGAAATGTAGAAGTGCTGTGGCTAGTATTTTTGACTGACAATTTTTTTTTTTTTGCTGTATCAGAGCTGGCTTTTCAGGGAGCAGCAAGTTAATCTCTGGAAATTGGGTTGGTTACTGCTGCTTTAGCAGGTAAGAGCTAGAAAATGAAAGCAGTAAGCCATCAAGTGTTTCTTTGCCTGCAGGGAAAAAGCCAAAGTGGTGTAATTTAAGGTAGTGACTGGAAGCGTTTAAGTTGTAGCCAGAGGGAGACTCTTCCATCATACTGAGCAGCTTATTTTGGGTCAGCCCGGGCTGTCCTCAAGCAAGAAGTCTTACTTGAGGAAAACCTCACGTGAGGTTTCCTCACCTTCTGTGAGGAAAAACTCGGTGCTGACAGTGATTTCTGTTACCACAGCAGCAAGTGAGGAAGGGGAGTTGCTGATGGAGCGTCACTCTCCCCGTGTCCTTATAATGAGAAATCAAGAATGTGATCCAGGAGCAGTTCAGTGAAGGACCTATTTCGCAACTGCATTTATTGTACAAGGTTTTTATAGTGTTGTCCTTTGTAACTGCTGCATAAAGCAAAAGATTTTTACCCTATTCGGTTTTCTGGGTCTCATTTACACACAGGAGGCCCCCGAGGCCTTTGTCGGACCTTCTCTCCTGCTCCGGCTTTCTCTGGGTACCCGGGAGCCAGGCACCGCCCGACGCTTGTGTCCGCTGCGGGGCTGTTGCCGAGGCGACGGGAATGCCCCGATGGCGGCGGGCGGACAGCGGGCCGGTGGGTGGGGACGGGACGGGGCGGTGGAGGCCTTGCGGGGGGCGCCCGGGGAGGGGAAGCGGCTGGCCCTGGCACCATGGGACCATGGCCCCTCACACGGTCACGGCCGTGGGTCGCTGGCGGCGGGAGGGCTCTGGGGCGGGGCTGGGGCTATGGCTCGAGAGCTGAGAGCGCCCGCCGGGCAGGGGGAGGCCCGGCCTACCAGCTTGGGGCGAGGTTGTTGCCCCCATCGAGGCGCGCACCCCCCCCTCCGAATGGCGCCTGGCTTCCCCCCACTGCTCGTGTCACCGCGTCTCTGGTTTTCCTATAAGCTCCCGCACGCCCCCCCGATCCTCTTTAAAGGGCGGCGGGTTGTTTTGTTCAAGCTACAGAGCCCCAGTTTAACACACCCCGCCACTCCCCCGGGGCTCTCAAAACGTACCCCTGAAGTTACTGAAGGAGGTAATAAAGCAGGGTCTCTACCCTGAGCTGAGCGGGAGCCTGCAGGTCAGCAGTGTTGTTGGTGTTTGAGCCTGGAGAAGGCTGCTGGTGAGGGGTGGAGGGGCTCTGTCCTCCAGCCCTGGGGGCTGCCAGCATCCCCATTGAGGAGGAGCACTTGGTGTGGGAGTGCATCCCTGTGCTGCACTGGGGAGGTGCCAGGGAAAAAAAAGTTGTATCTGCCAAGCAGATACAGAAGGTGCACAAGCTTCAGCTACCTTAAGATTGTTTCACTCTGGAGTTGGCAGCCGGGCTGGCAGTTGTTACAAAGCTTAAATGCAGTTGTTCTTGTCTTTGCAGTTTCTTGTCACTTGACTGCGTGCTCACAGGACAGGTAAGAGACTCTCCTGGCTGGGTGTCCAGGCTGTGCCCCACATCTCTTGGGGAGGGTATGGTCACAGATTGACCTCGAACAGCAAGTGGCTCTTAGCAGATGATACTGTGATAAATACACAGAGGAAATGATGCATGGTTTTGGCACCTAGCAAGGTCTCATTTTCTCTGCTGAGGACCAACCACCAAACACTTCTCCAGAGCTATCCCCTTCTCAATGAAGTGGCTTAACTCCTTCAAGTTGCAGAAGTGCTGCAGGTGTGTCCTGTGTGAGGATGGTTTTTGCCATGCAAAAAAAGTAGAAAATAGTCTTTTGTAATAAAAAAAAACCAAACCCCACAACTTTTTTTTTGATTGTCAGTTGAGTTGAGGAACCTGATTGGAACATCCATGTGACTTGCATCATGACCCCTTGGCTGGGTCATGATGCAAGCTTTGCACAGCAGTGTCCAAGCCAGTAGCGTGGGGCACTAAGACCATGTGTGCTTTGTGCTAGGTTCAGTTGTGGCTATGTGGTGAATCAATGCCATGGGTGGAGAAAAAGCAATGGGTCTGCTTGGAGGAAGAGGGTGCCACCTCTGTGATGCAGCTAGGCTTTGGTGGGTGGACCTTGTAGTCCTTCACCCCCTTGTGCTGTTGCAAGGGAAAGCCTCTGGGGAGCAGCTTGGGAATGCAGCTGAAACTGTTTTTTGGGTCCTGAAATGACTGCTGCATTCCTGAGCTTGTCCTGTCTTGAACTGGCAGCAGGGAGCCAAAGTCCCACAGGCAGTTCCCTCTGCAGGATCTTGGTGGGAGCTGTTTCTACAGTGTTGTGACTGGGAATTACAAGGAGATAAAGCAACAGGCATTCTGCAGAGAGCATGCAAGGTGCTCCAACAGCAGCCTGCCGTGGCAATGGTCTCTGTGGTTCTGAGTTCTCTTGGCAAGTGTTTTCTGGGCCTTGGTTTCTCACTAGAGTTATCAAGAGAAGCCATGGGTGTGTCCCCAAAGCACAGACTGTTTTCTATCAGTAAACATCTCTGTTGGTGTCCCTGTCCCTCTCTAGGGCTACGCTGCCTTATTGCTGGTTGATACTAAGCAGGGAAGCAATGCCCCAGGCTACTGCCTTCTGTACTGTTTGCAGGGGGGCACAGCTGTCCCCTCTTCCTTTCAACTGCTGTCCACATCATGCAATTGTTCCCCAGCTAGGTGGGAACACAGCAGCCCCAGTGGGTGGGTATGGACCTGGTACGTGATGCCAGGGACTTCTGCAATACCCTTGTGACACTGGTGTCATCTTGTCCTTCCTTTTGTACCCAGGCTCACAAAGCATAAGTGCTTCCCAGGCACTGGGCTTTCAGGCCTGGGACACTTGAGCAGCAGGAGAAAGAAACAATATCTGGTCTCTCTGAAAGATTTTGGTCTGATGACTATTCAGCAAGTAAAAATTCAGTGCTGCTGCTAGGGCACAGAGCATGTGTATTCCTGTGTCTCTACAGCATGTAAGATCTCAGTGCTAAACAAGCTGAAATAAAATGATAATTTAAAAAACAAACAAACAAACTAGGTCTTCACTTGTTCTCCTAAAGCTATGTGTGAACAGTGCTCAGTGGTGCTTTTTAGTAAACCACAAGAGCGTTAGTAACAGGTGTTTCTGTTCACCTGGTCTCCTGTAGGCTGTGAGATTGTCCATCTCCTACCTGCTGGGGTTTCAGCGTAAGTTATTAACAAGAAAAGTACCTTCCTCCTCTCCCTGTCATGTTCCAAAGGGACCCTGCAGAGTGAGAGCAAGCCAACAGATAGCACAAAACCCCACAGGCTGCTGTTATCACCAAGCTAAATGGATGGAAAGTTACTTGGAGAGAGATCCCTTGAACGAGCTCTCATAAGGGCTGCCTTGCAAAGGCACGGGTGCTCAGGAGTGTGTGATGGCTTTGAGTACAGCAGTGGCTTCTTTGTGCTTTGTTGGTTTAACTGTACATGGAATGGCACCTTTGTCCTTCTCTGCAGATTTGCCAGGATGCGAGAACTTGCCGAACCCAAGAAAGCAGCTTGTGCAAATTATCCCAGGTATGCTGAAGGGCTGGGCACTGATGGGGCCTCAGCCAGTGCAGACCTATGTTTTGCTACTGCTTTCCTCTCAAAGGTAGAAGTGGCTCCAAAAAACCAGACTGAGATGTACAGTGTGTGAGGGGCTCTCTATCTCTATTTGTTCTTTCTTGTTTTCAGTCCCAAAACTGGGCTTGACTACCTTTGCTGCCCCACTGAGATGTTGTGGGGTAGGATGGTGCTGTAGAGTAAGGAGGCTGGACCTGGAGAACACAATCCAGTTTTAGTCTGCATTATGGGGTCAAGCTATGGATTGACAAACCAGGACAATAGTCTCCTGATGCGCATGGGTGTGTCACTGTGCTCAAAAAAGGTTCCACAAAGCCATCAGCCTACTGTTTGCTGACTACCCTGATACTCTCTTTCACCATGGCCTCTCTCTCAATGGGGGATGAGCACATCCAAATTTGCCCTAGGCACGGGAGAGTAACGCTTAACGTGCTGCAAAACCTCACCCACTTTCCATGGCACGCCCTGACCATAACGTTATTATTATTTTTACTGTCGTGCCTGTGTTATAGTTAGGTGGTAATGGTAAGGCAAGAAAAATGCAATCATGAAACTCCCCTAGGGGTTTCAGAGAGTTAATGAAATGACCCTTTCTGTAAATGACCACTGTTCACTGTAAAACCAGCCTCATCCCTTGAAGTCTCTTTTCTTGTGAAGTTGCAACCAACCACCCAGGCAGTGTTAGGAAATTCAGTGCCAGAGAAGGTGAGTGCTCAAGGAATGGCAGTAGCACTTGATAGCTGTGGGGAGCCATAAGGACTGTGTGTGTTCCATCCCAGGCAGAGAAGGATAACCCCAGCAAACTCATTTTACACCTGTGCACGTTTCTGAAGTTTCTCACTGTTCTTCCTAGGCTCGTGTGGGGAAACCAAGAGACTATCTGGACCATCTCACAGGATGTCAGGAAAGCTCCAGCATTCCCAAGAACAGAGGCTCTGGCCAAACCTAAGCAAGGTTTTGGCAAGCACCACTGCAGGTCAGTGATGTGGCAGCACATCCTGAGGAAGGAGGCAGCTCAGAGGGTGCTCACTAATCAGGAGGATGTGCTGGCTCCCAAGGGAAGGGGAGATGCCATCTCCTCTCCTGCCACTGCTGCCCCACTGGTTGCTCCATGCTACTGAGACCTACCAGGCTATGCACAGGCTGGAGGAAGGAAGTGCTATGGACCCACAATCACCCTGACTGCTTGAGTTCCAAAATGAGGAGGAATTGAGGCGTGCTAAGTTTGGGTGCCCTTTTATTTCATCCTACCCATTTCCTGGCTGTAGGAAGGTCTTCTGCAACACATGGTTGCTGGTCTGATGAGAGTTCTGGGTTCAGATCAGCTGCCATAGAAGTCAACCTTGATCTCATTCTCCAAGCACATGATGGCAGCACGTTCCTCTGCTGTAACAAAAACCCCCACCAACAGCTCTGCTTCAACTTGGAAGCAGAGCTATCATGGGCATGCATCTATGCCATGATGGAAACGTGTGTGTAGCACACCTGTGCCTACAGAGGGACTGTCTGTCCCTGGAGTGCTGTTCAGTCTGTGCTGAAGCTAATGCAACCCAGCCAGGAACCTAGACACAATTAATTGTCCCCTGCATCCTCTTGGAGCCTGGCCCAAATCTTGAGGATAAAGGTTGGGAAGTGCTGTGACCAGAGAAATCTTGCAGCATCCTGCTGTCTGTAAGGAATCCAGGTATCTTAACTTCAGTTAAACCTTTGCTGTCACTGCAGGGTGAAAAACTAGTTCATATTTGGAAATAGGAGTGAAAAATAATCTCAAATGTATAAACCTCAGTGGTACTAGGTGATGCTGCACTACTTGCAGTAATTACTCTGTAGTTCTGTTGGAGGGGATATCTCTTTGGGGGACTTTATGGTGGTTGCTGGTCTGTAAGAAGTCCTAGCAATGAGAATGGAGATGGAGTTGCACTTCTGGCTTTCCTCTGCCTGGGGGCGGTGTGTGGGTGCTAAAATAACTACTGCCTGGAATTTTCCTTCTTGTGGGATCTCAAAGGCTCCCACCAGCTGTGACCTTGCTGGTGTTTGTTTGTAAAGCAGTAGAGAGATGTTTTGACTCTGGGTGCTGTGGCACCCCAGCCAATCACCCCAGGGGGTGGCTGGCTTCTTGTCCAATTACCTTGAGGTTAAAAGGGTATAAAAAAAGCTGTAAATTAATGAATAAAGGCTTCTTGGCATCTTGGTGAAGAAAATAATCTCTTCTCACTCTTTCTCCTCCTCTGGCAACTGGCAGATAAGCAATAGGGGTGTTGTCACACCTGTCTCTAGTTTTCTTTCCTCTGCCACTGCCATCAGCTCAGAGGCTCTCATCCTCCTGAGAGATTCTGCTTCTGACTGTCTGACATCCCTTCCTGCTTCTGTGCTCACCTCTTGCCTGGTAATGACAGGCATCTTCTAACAGTTGTGGCTGGATGAGATGCACTAGGCAAGCCTGGGGAGATCCCGAGATGAAAAGAGCTGCAAGAACCCGAGGTGTTATTAAGCTGTTGAAACAAAGAAGTCTAAAATGGCAGAGCTGAACAATAGAGATGGTGTCAAGTTTGAGTTGTGGAGTGGCTTCTTGAAATGGTCCAGGGAAAGGTCTAGACTTGGAAAGCAATGCACTGACAGCACTTAAAAGAGGACTCTGCACATGTAAACAGAATTTACCTTTAAAGTAAGGAAATTTCAAGTGTAAATACCCATTTGTTCATGGCTTTTTCATGTGCACTGGTGCCAACTTTTGTATATGCAGCAGGTGCAGATGTTTAACCAGACTTAGGTAACCATCTGCCAGGATTACATTCTCTGCCAGTTGCATTTTACTAACTCTTCTGTGCTTTTCTTCATGACTCCTCTTCTTGTACAGCTATGGACAGAAATCAACAATCAGGAAACATCCCCCACTAGTGGATTTTTGCTACCCTTCTGATCGTCTGCTAAAGTTGGCTGAACCTAAAAAATACCAGGCTGCTTACCTGCAGCAAAGGTGAGAGGCCAAACAGCCTGGAGGGTCCTATAGGTATGCCCTTGGGTGTTGTAGCATCAGTGCACCTTCAAGGTAATACACACTGGAAGGGAGGATGGCTATAACAGAGTGTAAAATGCAGAGCTGGAACTCTGCTGAGATTAGGATCTCAACTCTCTCATATGTAAATGGTCACAAGACCAAGCTGCCTTCTACTGCAGCAAACATAAGGGTTAAACATTCCAGCTTGCAGCCTCTTTTTACCAACGGGAGGGAATAGCCATGAGTGGTGGTGCCATGACTCTCTGCTTCCAGACCTCTCCCGTCTCCCCAGTGGCCTGTGTCACCATCAGCACTGAATTATAGCGCCTCCTCACGGATCCTGGAGCTTGCCTATCCAAAGGCACTGCACTTGGACTACCTGATGGCCAGAGAGGTGAGGAGATGGTTGAGTGAGATTTGGACAGGTCAGTGATGTACCGAGTTTTTACACCCTGTATTCTACCCCTGGAAGTGCCCAGTATGTGCTGTGGAGGGGAGAAGCTGTCTTCTTCTGCTGGGGTTTGTGGCACTGAGATGCTGTCTCTGAAAATCTCTCTCCTGAGAGACAGAAAACAGCTGGGGTGAAGCAGCCTAGAACAGCAGGAGAGCCAAGGGCAGCATCTGGGCTGCATACCCTGATAAAGCAGCCTAGGAAAATGGAGAAACCTGATGGGAATGGCCTGTTTAGCTCCTAGAGAGTACAGTCATGTTTGTAGTTGGGCTGTGCTCCTATCTGTGTATGTAGGAGACATAAGCCTGCAAACAGTATGGTGTATTTTGGCAGTATTTTACTGGAAGCCTAATTGAGAGACATATTGATGAATTTACTCCTTTTAGGCAGATCATTGCTTTGGTGGGGGTGAAAATGCTTGGGAGTGATCTCAGATTGCACTCATTTCCATGACAGTGGTTTTTCTGGCTGCAGTCTTTGTGCTGGTGAATAAGGGAGGCTGTGCTGGAGCAGACCTTGGCACCAGTAACCCTGTTAAAAATAGGGGAAGAAGTCCCATACTGGAACAGTGATCACTTTTGCTGTAGGAGTGCAGTTAACCATGAAATCCGACCGTTGCTCCTTAGCCCCTGCTAATGATTTGATTCAGCCAGGAAGATGAATGTGAAAAAACATTAGTCTGGAAGCAATTTCTCTGCACTTTTACCTGTCTACATGTGTCTCATTATAAGCATTCCTCTCCTGACTGTAGTTAGGTGACAGTTGCAGGGGAAACAAAGTAAAATTGGCTAAGACATACAAATCCCAATAGCATCATAGTTCAGGTGAAAGAAAACGGTTGCTGGGAAAGTTAGAGTGTTTTTTCTTGTGACTGTGTCTGCAGAGCAATGATGCTGGATGCTCATCCCTTTGGAGAGGGAGGCATGTGTGAGCTGCTGTGGATGAGCTCTGTGTCTACACATCCCTCCCCCATTCTGAACCCTTGCAGGTGCCAACACAGGTTCCAAAAGCTGCAGGCTTGGCCAAAGCACGCTCGAGGCTAGAGCTCCTAGCAGAGCCCATCATCAGGAAGGTGACCCACAGCTATGAACACAACTTTCTTGACACTGTCATTCGTCCGGTAAGGCAGCAGCACCCAGGACCACCTATGGCAGGGATGCTGGGCAGAGGTGAGGGCACAGGTGCTCAGTTGCTGGTGACAGCCCTGGATGTGAGGCTGATGGAGATGCTTTCTGGGCTAGAGATCAAGACTTGTTCTCCCTAGAGGGAGGGAGCATGAAATGACTCCCAGCAGCCATCCCCAGGGATAGGCAGACCTGTGCCTGGCCTGCAGTTGTGGGGGTGTGGAGAGATGGACATGTGTCTCATTGGGATCACTGGTGCTAGAGGATGGGTTGAGCAAAGGACTACAAGTAAGAGGAGGCTGGAGGGCAGATTGTGGGACTGGCCAGGCAGTGATTTCTCCTTCTGTGGCTTATCTGGTGCCAGGCCCAGCCATGGACAGATCGTGTCCCCAGTGTGTGTGGCTGGTGGCTGTTAACCTGGGTACACTGAACTGCAGGCTTGTCACCCCTGAATACCAGGAGCACCTGTTAAGGATCTTCCTCTACGTTCTTCCACAGGTTTCCAAGACAGCTCAGCAAGCAATTGCCAGCTCTCGAACCCTGGAGCTGGCTAGGGCAAAAAGATTGCATCCTGACTACAGGCCCCCAAAGGATGCTGAGTGGCCGGTGTTGAAATCCACACAGCGCGCGGTGGCTACACCAAGGCTCATAGAACTGGCCCAGCCTTGCAAAAGGTAGGTGCTGCTCATCTGCCGTGGGGAGAAATGATCAGCTGTCAGCCCATTTCACACAGGCTGTGGCACCTTGTTGATTTGGATTTGGCTAGGGTGATTAAACCACTGCTCTTTCACTTCCAAAATGCGTGGATTTTATGAGTGGATGAGCTGGTGCTACAGGGATTGTCCGATGGCCAGCTCACAACTGGGCTGCAGGAAGTTCTGGGCAGGATGTGTTGCAGAAGGTGAGGGAAGCAGTGGCTGGGACACCTTCAGTGAGAGGTGGGCATGCTCTCTTACTGGCATCATGGTGACAGCAGCAGAAGCGTGACTGCTGTTGTCCTCTCTTGAGAGGGAAGAGCAGGGCTCAGGTGATGCTATGTCAGCTGCCAGGCAGCTTTGAGAGATAGCCCTGCTCCAGCTGGAATTGACTGGCTCCATCCTCACTCCCCCAGGTCTCCTATGAGCTTGACTCAGTTCAACCCAGACGTGTTCACAGTGAGGGAGAGTGCCAAGAAGGCAATTTGTTCTGCTCGGATCCAAGAGCTGGCTTGTCCAAGAAAGCGCTGAGCTTCTTCAGAACCACAACCTGTGCTTGTGCCAGCTGCCCTCATCACCCTTTTGGGGCAGTGTTGTGGCTGGAAAACCTACTTGAACGTGAGCAGCCAGCAGGAACATTTTCTTATGAGCAGCCACTTTTACTGGGTTTCATCTGAGGAGTTAAATAAAACAGTCTTTCCTTAAGAACGAAATAGTCAGCAGGGAAAACAACCAGCTTTTGACCTAATGTGGGAACCCTCTCTCAATAGGACATATTATATCTGGATTTTATCACTTTTTTTTTTTTTTTTTTTTTTNTTTTTTTTTTTTTTTTTCTGTAATAATGAAGTCATGAAAACTGCTGGGAATCCATCACAGGAACTGTTGTTTCACGTAAAGAAGTTTGGCAAACCAAAGCCAATGGTATGCAACAGGGTGATGCAACACATCTCCTGACGTTGGATTTCAAAACTTCTGCTGAAGTTGAGAGATCATCTTAGTGACAGCCAAAGTTTTCTGCTTGTGAGAGAAGCAGAAACACAAAAAGATTGCAAAAAACTGGATCTAGAGTAGATTTGATAATATGCAAAGTTTTAGTACAGACTTGTGAAATGCTGGGGTGGCACATTCACTGATTTGGGGGCTTAGATGGGGGGTCTATTTTCTCAAATGCTGGAGGATGGGCAGATCCAACCCTTTGCTTTGCATGCATCTTTGGTACAAGTTACCCTGGTGGGTTGAGTTTGCGTGGTTCAGATACTCACTTGTGTGACCCCAGGCAAAATGATGGAGCCATTCATTAAGGTTTTTTGAAGCCTGACTGAACAAAGCAAGAGTTTCACTTAGTGTCAGGAAGAAGGCACATTGCAAATCCTAAGAAGAAAACAGGTACTGGTGCCAGACTCTGCAGGACAAACTCAGGGGTCCAGTCAGGTTTGAAGGTGGCAGCTGAATTAAAGGGGAACAACACAGCCTGCGTGGGACGTGGCCCAGGGAGACTGCTGCTGTGTCTCCTGTGAGCTTGGTGTGCTTTCAGCTGGCAGTGTGATGGAGATCCAGAGACAAGAGACATGCTCCCTAGCAAGGGACAAAAAGCTGTAAATGAAAGCGTGTGGCAATTGCAGTGCCAGCATATCTTAATCTTCCCTGTGTTCAGCTGATTCTTCTTCCGAAGGAGTAGAAGCAGGTGACTACAAACCACAAGAGGACTCATCAGAGGGTCCAATAATTGATTAAATCATCCACCAAGCACAGGATTTTTTAACCGTTTTGAACAAGGTACAGTCACTGGGCAATGGTGATCGTTATTTTTTAGTCCATGCATGTTTTGTGTCAGGATGGATGACAAATTCAGGCTTGAGAATGGCCAGAAGATGGCTGGGCCCTGGACCCCCAACCTGTGGAGAAACCCCAGAATCACCACCCTCTGCCACCTTGTGGCTTGGGGTGTGCACAGGGCTGTGTGGGCTGCCATGGATGGACCTGTGGGCACCCTATAAGAGGAGGTTGTCCTTGTGTGTGGGCTCTCTCTGTAGCAAGAGGGGTTAAAGTCCTGGTGTCCACTGAAGCTGCTCTTGAGAAGCATTGCTCTCCCAGGGGAAGGAGTCTTCCTCCTTCCACTGTGGCAGGGAGCACAGGCTGGGACATAATACAGCTCCTCTCATCAGAAAACATTGCTTTATTTATTAATGCATTGGGGGGGGGATAGAAAAAAGACCATTTCTCTTTGGTGGCCTTTAACAGAAATGTGAAGAATGCATTCAAAGGGGGATTGTCTTGGGCTAGTTATGGTGTAGTCACTCTTTTTGTTAATATCTGGAGCTGACTTGGACGTCTTGAGCTAACCAAGATCACCTGAAGGACACATCTGTTTTTCCAGGTGTGCCCCTCTCTGGATGAACTGTATATTAAAGCTAGCACACATACTTTGCCTCTGGGTATCATAAAGAAAATAAATAGTTTTTATTTCCTTCTATGTTTGAATCTTTTATGGCAGCATTTCTGCAAGCCTGGGACAAAGGCATGAGATTGTCCTGCCCAATGCAGCCATCGTTAATGGATGGGAATCACTAGACAGATTATGCAGCCATTAGAATGTAAACACATATATATATAGTATTTTTTTCCTGGTTATATACATTTCAAATAAAACACACGTTAAATAACAGGGTAATTTTTTTTTGCATCTCAAAACCTATTGCAACAGAAGAACAGCAAGGAAACCTGCTCTGAAGAGCTTCACTATCAGCAGCAGCCATGAGGACTGGAGCATCATCCTCTAGTCCCTGACAGACCCACTTTCTGAGGGCAGCCCTTCAGACTTCCTCCACTCTGCCAGGCGCTGCTTGAACCATTTCTGGAGGGAAAAAAAAAAAGAAAAAATAAGAAAAAAAAAAAGAAACCCCAGAGATGGAGTACATTGGGCTGAGCAGACTGAATAACCTTGCTAAAGGTGCAGATGTGGTCAGAATAGGGGTCCAGGCAGGGAAACTCATGCTATAGTGATCTTGTAGCAAGGTGTTGCACTGCTCCCAGGCAGCATGGGCAGCTGCACAGCCATTCCTGCCTGGATGCTGGTGGTACCTGTGTGTGTACCTCTTGCAGACTCATTGGTCTTCTTCCTTTCAGACCTTGAAAGCAGGCGTGAGTCCTCATTTTATTGCTGTGAGTCTAGGTTTTTCTTGCAAAGTAGATTAAGATTGGCCAAGAAGCTGCTGGATGGTGTCTGTTTAAATGGCTGGAGCAGTGAAACAATCACTGCAGGTCCAAAAATGATAGGAATCAAAAGCTGAGCTGCTTCAGAAAGGATCAGAGGGACAACACAGTGGCTATTGATGAATTTAAGCTCAAATAGATTTAAAAAAGAAGTTAAAAATGACTTTTCAAATATTATGCATGGTTACATTATTCTGTAGTAATTTAGCATCTCTAAGCCAGCTCCCAGAGCTGCAGATGCTACTTCAGAGCTGCTGTTTTAATTGTTAGAGAACTTGCAGCTGGATAAAGCCATGCTGTAAGAGGAGAGCTGTAACTCCTGTGTGCCAGAATAACAGCTCAGCCTTTTGCTTGCAAATATTCATGTGGTTTGCTTTGCTGCTTCTCATTTTGTTGCTGTATTTTCTCGCAGCTATTTTGGAAGCTATTGTGGTTCACAGTGATACAACCACAGTGCTCTCTGCAAGTGCCTGCCTAGCCTCCTCCCAAAAATTTCACTTCCTCTCCTCAACCCCCATCTTCTGTTGACTCAGGAGGTTGTGCATCTCACTTTTACTAAATTTTTAATGTAAATGGCTGTGATATCTAGAAGATGAAGCACTGCAGAGGTCGGGACCATTGATTCTCTGTGTGGTATGCGATGTGGGCACTCTGCAGCTCACCATCCCTCTATTGATCTTGTCCCTAATGTGACCTTTGTCTCTAGATCTCTAGGAGTACCCTGGATTAATGGAAAAAGATGTCTACCAGGGAAGATTTCAAGACATCTCCAAAGATGTCCTGTGCACATATGGCCTGTGTTTATAACTTGCTTTAGGAAAAAAGACCCCAACAAACTGAAGCAGTGTTGCTTCTAAGGAGGAAAAGGTATTTCAAGGGTACTGCCTCAAACAAGCAGTCACCAAAGCTTAATAGAGGAGGGGTCTCCTATTCCACTCCAGCCAAGGACTATCAATGAAATGGATGTTATATCAATATTCCCTGGAACAGGCTGCGCTGCAATCAGAAGGAGTTGGGAAGGAGCTGTTTGCTTCTGAAGCCCCAGGTAGCCAGATATAGCACAAGGTTTGGTGGAAGTCCTTGACTGTGGCAGCCTCTCCCTGTCGAGGGACTTTTGGAGGTGTCCATGTCTACTCGAGAGGCTGACAGCCTTGTCTGACATCTGGACTTGGGGACAGCGAGGTAGCTAATTGCAGTGCACAGCCTGAGCATGTCACAGAGCGCATGCTGCAGGTGTTGCATCTGTTCTGTAGCTGGTTTAAAATGTCTGTAGTCTCCTCAGACTGTCAATCCAGCAGTGTTTTGGGCACCCAAGACTGTCAGAAAGGACAGCAGGCATGGGTTATATGTTCAGGGCTACACAGCCAGCCAGTGACCCTTGAGCTGTGCCCTCTTTCTAACTGTGGGAAGTACTAGCCTGATCTTCCAGCCCAGGCTGGGGATGGGGCTCCCTGGCAGGGGGTGTGAGGACCCCAGTGGGTCACAGGGCTGTTATTCAGGAAGCCATGGCTGTGGGATGAAGGGGAAGGAGCTTTGGGGATACAGGGGCAGAGACGTGGGGTACAGGAGGTGTGGTGGTGCAGCAGAGTTGTGTGGGTGCAGCGTGGAGTCAGGGGTGCACTAGGAGTTGCAGAGATGACTTGTGGGTGCAGTGAGGAGCATTCAGGGTGTGCAAGTAGGGAGTGTATTGAGCACAGGGGGAACACCAGGAGGTTGCAGTAGGAAGCATGTGGGAGGACAGAAGGGTGCAGAGGGTAGTGTGATAGAGAGCTGGGGACAGGACAGGCAGGAGATGTGTGGGGAGTGTGGCAGACAGGCATGCAGGGTGAGAAGGGCTCATGCTGAGGTGGGGAGGAGAGGCATATACTCACCAGGGTTTGCTCCTCAGAGAGCCCAGTTTCAGCTGCAATGAGGCACAGCGTGGTGGGATCCGGATGCTTGTTTACCTTGCAGAAGTTGTATTCCAGGATCTCCAGCTGTTCCTCAGTGGGAGTCACTGGCTTCTCTGTGGCCATCTCCTCCTGGGGCAGAGCTATGGGGCCAGGCACTGTGGAGAGGACCTGGTGTCATTGCCTAAGGTGGGAGCGGCCAGTGGTGATATACTTGCTAAGCCCCAGATTTGCCTTTCTCATCCCCACCAGGTCCCCCCTCCCCAGTGTCCTATGGCTGTGGCAGGGCATAATTCCCTTCCCAAAGGAGCCAGGCACCCCAGCCCCACAGCAATTCCTGCCTCCGTTTCTCCACTGTGGCAACCACAAGCCAACAGTGCCCAGCTGAGCTGTCTCACCATCTCCCTTGTCTCACTTAGCTGGCAGGAAACTGCAGCCTGTCCTCTGCTCAGCACTCCCCTGCTGCTGCATTTATAGCCAGTGTGACTCCTGTGGGGATGATTCCTGTTTACAGACATATTTAGACCTGGGCGTCACACAGGAGTGATGTCACAGCAATGGGTATGTTGAGGGAGTTAATTTAAATACATTAATTTAAAAGCATTATTTATCCTCTGGGTAAGAGAGCAGTCAGTGTATTGCATCCAGCCTAGCGTGTTTGGTTTTTGGTTTTGTTTTTGATTTTTCATCTTCTCTCAGTGACCAGGCAAGTTTGTGCAAGCCAATCACAAACCAGAGGACACCAAATCTTTTGGGAGAGTGGGCTTGGACACAGAAATCCCCTCGTTTTCCATCCTTATCTGTGACCTGGTCCTCCCACCAGCACCATGGCCACACTAAACTGGTGATGAGCAGGTGAGCTGCTTTGTTTTTACTAATATTTAATGCTATCATGCATGGGCATAAACAGTTAGTGGTGTTGTTCCTGAGCACCTCTGCACTGTTTGTTTGCTTGTTTGGTTGG
>VYZU01082068.1:392-11400 GCA_013401355.1 Ceyx cyanopectus | reverse complement strand
GGGGAGAGGGATATGGGGAGAGGGATATGGGGAGAGGGGTGTGGGTGTTATGGGGAGAGGGTCTTGGGAGGGATTTGGGGGGGTCTGAGGAGATGGGAGAGGGTCTGGGGAGGGGGATATGGGGAGGGAGGTGTTGGGGAGGGGGGTTTAAGGAGGGGGATATGGGGAGATTGGAAAAAGAGGGGGTTTTGGGGAGGGGGATCTGGGAATATGGGGATTTGCGGAGGAGAGTTTGGGGAGGGGGCGCATGAAGAGGGTCCGCAGAGGGCAATGTGGGCACAGAGGGTCTAGGGACGAGGGGTCTTTGGAGAGGGGAGAGCGGCAGGGGCACGGGGCACATGCCAGGGGCTGGTGGGACCAGAGCAGCCCCGTGTCACCCCCACCCCCAAAACCTCACCCACTGCCCCCCGGGCCCCGCCGGGTGCCGCCTCTGCCACGACACGCCGCCTCCCCACGCCCACCCGGCCGGGCACCGCGCTGCCAACACCCTCCGTGCCAGCCACCGGGCACCCCGCCCGCTCCCCGCACCTCGGCGCGGTGACGGCAGCGGCACCCACCTGCCTGGCACGTGTCACCGCGTCGCCGAGGGTGGCCGGGACCCCTCGGTGCCACTGTCCCAGTGATGCCACGCACGATGCCCACCCGCCGCCCCCCCCCCCAGCAGTGGCACCGCGCAGCGTCAGCACCGGGGGCAGCCGGCTGGGAACAATCCCGCCTTTCAGACGGTGCCCGGCGCTGGTGGCACAAGGCGCCCGGCTGCCCGCTGGCAGAATGGGTCTATTCTAGCCGTGGCAGGTGCCGCTGGGCACTGGGGTGCTGCAGGTGGGCTCCGGCTGCACCCCTGTTTTACCCTGGGGGGGGCTCGAAGCATGCCAGGCTGCTGGGTGCGGGGGGTGGGTGCCAACCGGCTGTTGGGGCAGAGCTGTGTGGGGGGCAGCTGTGGTGATGGAGGGGTCACGGGGTGCAGCCCCCTGCCCACGGTGCCAAGGGTGACCCTGTGGCCGGTGCCACCCGGGGGTCTCTCTGCCTGTTTCTCAGGGATCCCGCAGGGTGCCCACGTCCCCTCGAGCATGGACCTGGCAGTGCCCACGGGAGACTCCGCAGGGTGACAACGTCTCCTGGGACTGGCACCCCATGGGGTGCGCGGGGGGGTGCGGGGCATTCCCCACGCCGTGCCTCAGTAGCGGGACAGCACCGGGGATGTACCGAGGCAGTGCCAGCACCGTGCCAGGACCGTCCCGGGACCGTGCCAGGATCGTGCCGGATCCACGACCGGGAAGGCGCCCGGGTTTGTCGCGGGACCGCTTTGGTACCGCCTCCGGGAGGCTCCGGGACCGTTCCTGGCACCGTAGCGGGACGATACCCGACTCGGAACCGGCACCACACTGGCACTATCCCGGGATCGTTCCCGGTACCGCGTCCGGCAGGTTCCGTGACTCTACCGGGACCGCTCCGTTCCCGCGTCTGTGTGCGGGCGGGGGCCGGGGCGATGCGGGAGCAGACCCGGCGGTCCGGGCGGGGCGGCCGCAGTCCCCGCCCCCGGGGCTCTCCCGCCGCTTCCTGCGGGCACGGTCGGGACGGGCCGGGGCGGCGGCGGAGCTCGGTGAGTCCGGCCCGGGGATGCGCGGGAACGGGGCGCTCCGGTGGGAACGGGACGCGGGTCCCCGCGGAACGGGAGGTGCTGGTCCCGGTGTGTGGGGGGGAAGATGTCGGTCCCGGTGAAGTGGGATCCGAGGATCCTGGGGAATCGGGAGCCGTGGGTTCCCCTTGGCGGTGCCGTGGGTCCTGCAGAGCGGGCGGTGTGGGGCACGGGGGGGGTGTCGGTAGGGTGGGAGTCGTTGCATCCCAGTGGAGCGGGATCCGTGGGGCCCGACGGGGCAGGATCCGTGGGTCGCAGTGGAGGAAGACCCGTGGGGCCCGGTGGGGCAGGATCCGTGGGGCCCGGCGGGGCTGTTGCATCCCCGTGAGGGTGGAGCTGGGGGGTCCCGGGGTGCCCAGCACTGCGGGTGCCAGGGGGGCCAGCACCGCGTCTCTCGGTGGAGCAGGAGCTTTGGGGTCTTTTGGGTCCCTGGTGCCCAGAGCCGTGGGTCCCAGTGGGGCAGGAGCTGTGGGTGCTGCAGGGAGCGTGGGGGTGACCCCAAGTCCAGCCGGGGGGTGCAGGGCAGGCTGTGGCACACGGGGTGACCTCCGGGGGGCTGGACCTGGGGGGGGGTGGGTGGGGGGCGGTGCGTGTGCGTGTCTCACACCGGGACCCCCAGCCTCTCTGCGGGGCGGGGGGTGCCCCAGACCCCTCCGGTGGGATTAGGTGGCCGCCGACGCCACGGGGCTGCGGGCGCTAAGAGGCTTTGGCAGCCCCGTGGGGTCGATGCCACCGTGTCCCGGGAGCGCAGCGCTAGCGGTGTGTGCTTTGCTCCCGCTCGGTCGCGGCTGCGGTCGGGCTCAGGGACCCCCGTTGTGCCGGACCACCGGCAGCACGGCGGGCAGCAGCGCCCAGCACCCAGCTCGGGCACCGGCGGTGCCAGCCGGGGCCGGGAGCGACGGGAGCGCCGAGCCATGGCAGCTGGGCTGGAGCCGCCACCGACCTTCCCCCGCTCCCAGGGCCGCTGGGAGCCTGGAAAAAGCCTGGAAATGGTGAACCGCCTTCCCTTATATGGCTCCGCCGAGCTGGCTCCGCTCCGGCCACGCTCGGCCGGCTGCCCGCCCCGGCACCCCCCCGTGCCAGCCATGGGAACGCCGTGGGCCGTGCCTCGCACCCCGTCTTTGGCACAGGAATGTGCAAGCGGGGCCGGAGATCCCTCGGCGGGGACAAAAATCCAACCTCCCTCTCCCCTCCACCGGCGGCTGGGCGCGATGCCGGACCCCTGCCTCAGTTTCCCCCGGGGCGGGGGGGACTTGTGGGGTCCCACGGGAGCCACCCGAGGTGCCCCCCCAGTTTAGGGGGTGAAGGTCAAGGTTAATCCGTCCCCGGAGTCTGGGGGATGGGGGGGGGTCTGGCCGGCCGCGTGCCCACCACGGTGGCACTGGGGGGGTAAGAGGATAACTCCCCCCCCATCCCTGCCCGCTGGTGGCCGGGGGGCCGAGGCGAGTGGCCGCGGTGCCTGTGACGCGGGGCCAGCGCCGTAATCCTGAGCGGATTAGGGCGGCCCGTGGCGGGGGGGACGAGCTGTGGTGGCCGCAAATCCCTCACTGGGCATCACGTGGGGGAGCCCCCGACGAGCACTTGGGGCACTGGGCCCCCCGTGGTGGGCACGGGGCAGCCACGTCCCTCTGATCACCCAGGTGCCCCCCTCTTGTCTGTCTGGGGATGGGGGGTCCGCACCCTGTTGGGGTGGATGCTTGGGGGGTGCTGGCCCCGGTGTCCCCGCGTGGGTGCCACGGTGCCAAGGTGCCCGTGGGGTTGGGTTGCCCCTTGGTTGTGGGGTCACATCCCCCTTGGCTGAGGTGGGCATGAGCTTGGGGCAAAACTGAAGGGTTTGGGGAGTGCTGCCCCCCAAAACAGCCAGGGCCGGGGTGCCAACGGGGGGGTGCAGAGCCAGCTGTGCTGGCACCTGGCGCCGTGGCATAACCTGGGCGTGTGTGGGGGCACTGCAGAGAGTTTTTTCGTGGGGGGCTTCTCGTCTAGAGCGGGAAATGGATGGGGAGGGCGGGAGCTTGGCCACGCTCCGCGGGGAGGAGCTGGCGGGAACCGGCCTGACCGGTTGGGTGCGGGCACCCCCAGCGCCAGGGGGGCTTTGGGCGGCCCTGCCGCCGGCACGTGGCCTGCCTGAAGGTCACCGTCCCCGTGGCCACCTGCCCGCCGGGGTGAACGGGCTCGGTGCCCGGCCACAAACCGGTGGCGCCGAGCCCTGGCCGCGCTTCGCCAGATTTGGGGGGTGTCTCCCACCCCCCCCCAACCGTGTGGGTGCCACCGAGCGGTTTCGGTGGCGCGGGAGGATCCCGGTGCTGCCCGGGTGCTCCCGTTCATGCGGAAGGGCGAGGCGTGGCTGAGCTCACCGGGAAGGTGGCCCGCGGGCGTGACGGTGACGCACGGCCCTGGCGCGGGGTGCCGGCGGGTGGGGACGGTGGCGCTGGTGCCAGGGGGGCACCTCCTCCTCCGGGAGCGTGGTCCCCGCTTCCTAGGGTGCATCGCCCGGCGCTGGGGTAAGGGGAGGAGGGGTGAGCCCCCAAATCTCAGAGTCCTGGGGGGCAAGACCTCGGTAGGCTATGCCAGGATCCGGCCGTGCCAGATTATGCCACCACAGCTGGGGATTTTGGGGTGGGCAGCGCTGGCACCCTCTGCCTTGGAGGGTTTGGCCACCAGGTCAGCCCTGGAAGTTGTGAACCCCCCCTACCCTTGACCCCAAATGCCTCCCAGACCTCTGCACCCCCTAACCACACTGCTCTCCCCTGCCCAGACCCGCCGTGTGCCCCGCCGGTGCCGGGGGATGCTGGCATGCCTGTGCCCACCTGCCTGCAGCGCCCTGCCCTGAGCCCGCTGCCGGAGCCCGGCCACGCCATGGAGGATGCGGCCAACGGCGGGGCTGAGCCGTGGGGCGAGGGGCTGTGCAACAGCAACAACAACGCTTCCCCGGGCGGGGGGTGGCCGGGTGCCCGCGGCGGGCACGCCCTGGCACCTTTCGGCGGCCCGGTGGCCGAGACCAGTTACCTGGGGCGGGTGGTGCTGGAGATTGTGGAGTCGGAGCGAACCTACGCCCGGGACCTGCGCAGCATCGTGGAGGTGAGACCAGAGACAAGGGGGGGACGCCCCACACTGGGGGGGGGGGTCGGGCTGGTTGTACCAGTGCCATGATGCCAACCACGGGTGCCCGGCAGGGTTACCTGGGCAAGATCATCGATGCAGAGGAGCCGGTGCTGCGGCCGGAGCAGGTCAGCGCGCTCTTCGGCAACATCGAGGACATCTATGAGCTCAGCAGGTGGGTACCCCTGGTGCTGCCAGGGGAACGTGGCCTGTGCCACCTTGTCCCCGTGGCTGGTGGCTTCTGGGGGCTGCCATCACCCTGTCCTCTCTGTCGTGTCCCCCCC
Organism: Ceyx cyanopectus; assembly: GCA_013401355.1. NCBI lineage: Eukaryota > Metazoa > Chordata > Aves > Coraciiformes > Alcedinidae > Ceyx > Ceyx cyanopectus. Next base: position 6,378 of record VYZU01082068.1, on the reverse strand, counting down.
AAGCACCCTGCTGCAGAACCTGGAGAGCTGCGCCAGCGACCCCGTGGCCGTGGCCGTTTGCTTCGTCACCCGGGTAAGAGCGGGCACAGTGGCCGGGGGGGTGCACCATGGGTGGCACGGGGCCGTGCCAGGCTCTCACCATGGTCCCTTCCCCGTGCCCGCAGAGCCAGGAGTTTGCCATCTACACCCAGTACTGCAACAACTACCCCAGGTGAGTGGGGGGCAGGCGGGCGGGCGCGGGGCTGGGCAGGGGGCTGAGCCCGCTCCGTGCCCGCAGCTCGGTGGCAGCGCTGGCAGAGTGCATGAGGAGCAAGGCACAGGCACGGTTCCTACGCGAGTGCCAGGAGCGGCTGCGCCACGCGCTGCCCCTCGGTGCCTACCTGCTCAAGCCCGTCCAGAGGATCCTCAAGTACCACCTCCTGCTCCAGGTGAGATGGCACCCGGCGCGGGGTGGGCACCCGGTGTGGTATGTGGGCACCCGGTGGGTTGCTGGCACCCAGCGTGGTCTGTGTGCCTGGTGTGGCAGGGGGATGGGGGAGACCGTGAGTTCCTGGCACCTCTTCCTCGCCCAGCCTGGTTCCCCAGTTTGGCACAGCCACCCTTCCCTGGCACAGCCTGGTCTGCCAGTATGGCACAGACACCCTTCCCTGGCACAGCCCGTTCCCATGGAACAGCACGGGCACCCAGCACATCACATTTCCACACAGCCAGCATAGCACAGGCACCCTGCCCAGTCCGGTGCCCCAGCACAGCACATCCTCATCGGTGCCGGGTTGGCACTGCCACGATGCCACCTCCTTTGCCCGCAGGAGATCGCGAAGCACTTTGAGCACAAGTCGGGGGACGACTACGAGGTGGTGCTGGAGGCCATCGACACCATGACCTGCGTCGCCTGGTACATCAACGACATGAAGCGTAAACACGAGCACGCCATCCGGCAGCAGGTGGGCACCGGCGGCTGGCACCAGGCTGGGCACCGCCGCCTCGACCGGGGCCTGACGCGCCCTGTTACCCGCAGGAGATCCAGTCGCTGCTGCTGGGCTGGAAGGGGCCGGACCTGACCAGTTACGGGGAGCTGGTACTGGAGGGCACCTTCCGGGTGCAGCGGGTACGGCACGAGCGCGCCGTCTTCCTCTTCGACAAGACCCTCCTCATCACCAAGCGCCGTGGAGACCACTACATCTTCAAGAGCCAGATCCCAGTGGGTGCCCGGGATGGGGAGGTGGGGGGCAAGAATGGGGCAGCAGGGTGGGTGCTGGAGGTGGGTATTGGGGAAGGGGTCTGGAGGGTGCTGGGAATGGAGGACCAGGGTGGGTGGTAGATAGGGGGGTCTGGGGGTGCTAAGGATGAGGGGGATTGAGGGGTATGGGGGATGGAGGGACCAGGGTGGGTGCTAGGGTGGGGCGACAGGGAGTGCTGGGGGATAGGGAGCCCAGTGGGTGACTGCAGGGGGTCCAGGGAGTGCTGGGGATGGGAGACGAGGGTGGGTTGTGAGGATTGGGGCATCCAGAAGGGCTGGGGATGGAGAATCACAGTGTGTGCCAGGGATGGAGGGGACAGTGATGGGGTATCAGGGTGGGTGAGGAGCCTGGTGGGTGCCAGGGAGAGGTGGTCAGGGGGTCGTGGGGGGAGCTGACGGCCTCTCCCCCCAGTGCTCCTCGCTGATGCTGATCGAGAGCACGCGGGACTCGCTCTGCTTCAGCCTGGCTCACTACAAGCATGGCAAGCACCAGCACAGCCTGCAGGTAGGTGGGGTGGCACGGGGTTGGAGGGCACCCTGGGGACCCCCTTGCCCAACGTCACCACCTTCCCTGTCCCCCCTCCCGCCCACCCAGGCCAAGAGTGTGGAGGAGAAGCGCATGTGGACCCACCACATCAAGCGGCTCATCCTGGAGAACCACCATGCCATCATCCCCCAGAAGGTGAGGGCAGAGAGGGGGTGGGCACAGCGCTGGCACTGGATTCCCCCCGCCCCAGCATAGTGAGGAGGGGGTGGCTGCACCCCCAGCTTCACTCCCCATCTCTCTCCATCCTCTCTCCACCCCAGGCTAAAGAAGCCATCCTGGAGATGGACTTGTTCCGTGAGTGCCACCGGTGCCCCACAGTCCCCTCCCTGCCCTCTCCTGTCCCCCCGCTGCCCCCCCCCAGCATCACCCCCTGTGCCCACAGACCCCCCGCGCCTGCCCCGCTGCAGCCCCGACCGCCTGAAGAAGAGCTGGTCCTGCCAACCCCTGGGTGATGCCACCACAGAGCTGCGCCAGGGCCGCCGGCAGTCCGGTGAGAGCCGTGCCATGCGTCCCCAGTGTCCCCGCCGTCCCTGCTGCCGCCGTCGCTGCCGTGGCTGGGTCACACCGATGCCCAGGGGACGGTGGGCACCGGGCGCTGATGGGTGTCCCTGTCCCCACAGAGCCCTTCCAGTGCCGGGACCGCGCCGAGACGCTGCCAGACTGGCTGCACGGGCACACGGGGCGCAGGCAGTCGGGTGGGGACCCCAGCTGGGGATACTGGTGGGGTTGGGGATGTGTTAGGGGGATGGGGCAGTGATGCCATTCTCACCCAATCTGGATGCCCAACTTCTCTCCGCAGAGCCCGCCAAGCAGATCCTGCGGCAGCTGGGTGAGCAAGGTGAGCTTGGCACGATGGGGTGGGCAGAGCAGGGCTGGGGGGGATGCATTTTGTGGTGTTTTCCCTCCACTAACCTCCACTTTCTTCTCTCTTGGCTGACAGGACTCAAGGTAAGGCCGGGGCACGGGGTGGATTGGGGTGCCCAGTGCCCCCCAGCCCTGGAATGCCACTTGCTGGTGGGAGTGGAATGACAACACAAAGGGTGCTGAGCCCGGTGCTGGTCCCCGAGCAGCACGCTGGTAGTGATGGGGCTCTCCTGGAGGCCAGGGACACCACCCAGCACCCCAGAGCCTGGGCAGTGGCTGAGGGCGTGGTGGAGGAAGAGGAGGAGGAAGATGATGAAGCTTTGGGCAAGAACTGTCAGGATGAGCTGACTGGGACCGGGGACCTGCTGGTGGAACCCCAGGAGGAGCAGGTACCCAGCACCTCAGCCCCCCCCCCCCCCCNCCCCCCCCCCCCCCCCATATCCCAGGGATGGCACCCACTATGCAGTGTTACTCAGGGCACCCAGCATCACTCCCAGGGCACTCTACAACACTTCCAGGGCACCCTATATCCTTCCTGGGGCACCTCATGTTGCTCCCAGGACCGCTGCGGGATCCTCAGCCATGGTTTGGCCAGGACTCAGCTCCGGCAGCGGTCCTGCTCAGCAGCCATGTGGACACCCCCCACACCCCAACACCCCCCAACACCCCACATTTGCTCTCCCCCAGGCCGTGGGGCACCTGCTGTCACCAGAGGGACCCAAGCGGCCGAGCAGCTGGGGGCCGGGGAGCTGTGAGCAGGTCAGTGTGGCCCCGCAGCCCACACTCGGGGGTCCCTCGGGACCCAGCACCCACCCACCCCCCCCTCCGCAGGCCGGCGGCGCCGGGGAGCACCCAGAGGGGCCGGGGGCACCCGAAACCTCATCCTCAGTGGGGACCCCCGCGCTGCCCGGCGGGGAGGGAGAGCCGGAGCGAGCGGCGGAGGATTTGCAGGGGTTAAGCAGCGAGGAAGAAGAGGAGGAAGAGGAAGAAGAAGGAGAAGGAGCCGCGGGCAGCATCCTGCCACTTTCGGTGCTGGACCAAGCCAGCGTCATCGCCGAGCGGTTCGGCGGCGGTGCCAGCTTGTCCCGGCGCAGCAGCCTGGCGCTGGAGGGGCCGGGAGCCCGGCTGGCCAGTCGCAGCGGCAGCACCCTCAGCCTGGACGGCGCCGGCCCCCCGCTGGATACCGGGGAACCCGGAGGCTCCCGTAGCGACATCCCCTCGCCCGAACCCCTCCCCGGAGCCCGCCGGGAGTCGACTCTTTCCAGCCGGGACCGCCTGCTCCTCGACAAGATCAAGAGCTACTACGAGCACGCCGAGCATCACGACAGCGGCTTCAGCGTCCGCCGCCGAGAGAGCCTCTCCTTCATCCCCCAAGGGCTGGTGCAAAGCTCCGTTTGTCGCATCAACGGCCTCCCCCGGCCCCCGGCGACCCCCGAGCCCCACAGCCAGCAGCCGGCACGGGTGGAACCGGAGGTATCCCCGGAGGTATCCCCGGAGGTGTCCCCGGAGGAGCCGTGCCGGGAGAACGGGCTGCAGTGCCCCGAGCCTCTGCTCATCGTGGAGGAGGACGACGTGGCTACCGGGGATGCCGGGGGCGAGGAGTCACCGGTCAGACCCCCGCCGCGGCTCCTGCTGACCCCCCCGCACCCCCGCAACAAGGTGTACCAGCTGGCACGGCAATACAGCCTCCGCATCAAGACCCGCGCCCGCTCCGCCCTGGCACCGCCGCCGGAGGAAGGCGACCCGGGTGCCGCCGCCCCTTCGGTGGCGGTGCCGAGAGACAAGACCCCGGTCGCATCCCCTTCCCCGGCCGCTCCCCGCAGCCCCTCGAGCCCCGTCGGCTCCGAACCGTTCGCCTGGCCGGACGTGCGGGAGCTCCGCGCTCGTTTCGGTGCCCCGCGTCCCCCCGCGGTGAGCCGCAGCCGCTCGGCCCCCGAAGGGCCGTGCCGGGGGGGTCGCCCGGCCGAGAAGGAGCGGGGGGGAAGCGGCCGGAGCCGGAGCGCCGAAGCGGGTGGGGGTCCCAGCACCCCCGGGCAGGCACCGGCCAGGCACAGCAGCGACGGGGCGTTGTGGGTGGCGGCGGAGGCGCCTCTGGGCACCGGGCAGCGGGTGCTGGTGCTGGAGAGGTTGCCGGCTCCCTCCGAGCCCCCCGCCTACGTGCAGATCCGCTCGCCCACCACGAGGGAGAAGATCTGCCTGAAGGCGGTGGTGGAGCGCTGCAAAGCCTACCAGGCTTCCGACGAATATCGGCGCCGCTGCCCCGAGCCCCCGGACGGCCCCGAACCCTCCGAGCCCCCTCGGCACGGGCTGGTCAGGGACCTACGGCAGAAATTTCAGACCCTCGACGCCGCCAGCTAGGCGGGTGATGGGGGAGAAAGGGTGGCCTGTAGACCCCTCCCTCCTGCCGTTTCCAGCAGGAGCACCCCACAGACCCCCAAACCTGCCCAGGAGAAGGGGTACCCCCCTGCCCCATAGATCTCCAGCTCACCCAGGAGAAGGAGAACCTCACAGACCTCCAACCTACCTGGAAAAAGGGGGACCCCCCCCCCCCGGACACTCAACTCGCCCAGGGGAAGGGGCACCTCGTGGACCTCCAAACTGTGGACAAAGGGGCACCTCATGGAGGCTCAGCTGGCTCAGGAGAGGCACCCCATGTTGAGTTCAGAACGAGAACCTTGGGTACCCCCCACCCTGCCCAGGAGAAGCAGAACCCTGTGAACCTCTGTGGGAAAAGGGGCACTACACGGCCCCCCAGCTCACCCAGGAGAAGGGGCACCCCACGGACCCCCCAGGAGAAGTCCTTTGGGACCCTCAACCTTCCCAGGAGAAGGGACACCCTGTGGACTGCCAGTTCACCCAGGAGAAGGAGCAACCCTGGGGACCCCCAACCTCCCTGGAAGAAGAAGCACCTTGAGGACCCCAAACTGCCCAGGAGAAGGGTCCCCCCCGTGACCCCACCCCACTCCCCAGCCTGCAGTGCGCCCCCCAGCACCCAGCGCTGCGCCCAGGTCGCTTTCACATCTTTATTAGAAAAAAAAACCCAACCCAAACTGAACCAAAAGTTCCTCTCTGGTCGCCCGCGCTCCCCCCGGGGTGCTCGGCTCAGCCGTGGGGTGCAGTGGGTGGGGGGGATCCCCCCGCCCCAGCCACGCTGGTGGGGAGGGGGAGCACGGGGCGTGGGTGAAGGGTGGTGGCGATGGGTGCCCCCCTCCCCCCGGTGCCCACGGCTCTTTGGTTGGTGCCCGCGGGGGGCCAGGGGTGCCCCCCTCTCTGCACCCACACGCTGTGAGGGGGAAGGGGTTATGGCTTTTGGGGGGTGGGCACCCACAGCAGCC
>VYZU01082063.1:9942-84394 GCA_013401355.1 Ceyx cyanopectus | reverse complement strand
GAAAATTTTAACTTAATATAAATTCACATTTATCTAAAATTAGGAGATGTATGATTAACATCTTTCCTTCACCTATACATTCAATGTGAAAACATGTTTGTCAAGTACTCTTCTGCTCATCTTTTCCTTATACCTTTGCCTTAATAAATTAAAAGTGAAACTTTAAACTATCCCTACAACAAATATAGGAAAAACTCATTTTTCAGTCAACTAATTTTTATGAATATTTTATTGGTAATTTTATGGTACTTCTTTTTAAATCCCACAGGAACCTACAACGAATGTAAACAGAATTTAACTTCTCAGTGTTCAGTAGGACAGAAATAATTTTTTAAGGAACTGATCAAAAAAAATCTATCACCTTCTTTTTTATTAAAAGACACAGGTTGTATAAATTTCCAAATCTTCCAAGCAAATGCTTAAAACTAATGTAAAAATTGAAGTAAAATATTTTAATAACATTACTGTGCACTCAATTTGATTCAGTGGGAGATGTTTTGTGCCTCACAACCTGTAGACCTGGGGACATCCGTTGGGTCACTCAAATTTATTTGTATCAACAGAAATAATAGAAGCATTCCAGGACGTTTGGTTTTGGGTTTTTGTAAGAGATATCTAACTGAGAAGCAACAGGATAGTTTTAATTAAAAGATGTAGTGACAGTGTTTTAAGCGATTTCTAATGTACTCTGCCTATAATTTATAAATTCATTTAAAAAGTCATCTGTCTTTAAGAGTAAGTTCTTCAGAGTCAAAAAACAAAAAACAATTCCAGACCTACAAAGAAAAAAAGTCAAGGGGAAACCCCATTTCTGTTTGACTAGAATCATACACAAATTCAAGTTGCAACATCATAACTACCTCTTTTCTCATTAAATCCAATCATGCAAATATTTAATCAGGGGGCTGTCAAACACCACCTCATGACAGTATCAGCACCAGCAAATGATGCCCTGAGGTTTCAATATGCACTGCCTCTTCTATTACTCCATTTAGTGATAAACTGAAAAACAGAACATAAAATATGACCTACTTCTTCTGTGTTACAGTTTTCATTTACTGCCTCTAGTGATAACCAGGGAACCACTCCCCAGGGGCCACATCAGCATCTGAATCAGAAAGGGAAAATGAACATAATCCCCAACTCTCAACAGCCAAAGATGAAATTCAGCCCTTGAGAAAAGAACATCCTACACATATTGCACAGGACAACCATCTGTCTGAAGGCACTGATAAAGAATTCTCTTGTTTCAACAGCTACCAAAAGATCGACACAGCATAGAAAGCCTACTCAAAATTATAGTGATTATTCTAAAACTACCATCCTATTGTATTATGTTAAAAAATAAAAAACCTACCAAAAAAACACCAACCAAACAACCTCAAAACAATCACTTAAACTAAAATAAATCTTGTCATAAAGCAATCAAATTCTGTTATTCCTCCTTCACAGCTATGGTAACTATTCAAAGTACTAGAAAAAAAAAAAATTACTAAAATACAGTATATCAACAAAACCAGCACACTTATAATCTTCCATCCAAACATCTATGGGCATTACTTGGTATATCACTCATATGAGGACCAAAAACCCATATCAAAGGGTTCACAGGAGATAAAATAGACAAATACAAGCACTATATTTTGGGGATTATCTGGTGAGACTCTGTGCATGTCTGTGAGCAAAACTAAGCAACAGAGGCATTTGGAAGGAGATAAAATGAGAATGGCAAATAATTTTAAGGAAATGTCTTTGAAAGCACCATCAAGAATTGCACTGTTCAGATAATAGTTCTGGGGTCAGTGTGGTCTTCCTGGTTTTCCGCAGAAGTGTTTTCTTTTTTTCCAGCCAGGGACTGAGAGTTCTTCTATATTAAATGGTGCAATCAGGTATTTCCATTAAAATATGGAAAAACCATTAAACTTCAAGGAGGTTGGCATTTTCAGAAAAAGAGGTTACTGTGGTGAAGTCTGCTCACAGTAAAAAAAGAAAATAAGACAAATCAGGAAAAAAAAATGGGCTTTTGAAGGGTGAAACTTAAAAGTATTTTCTGTCACCTTTCTCATCTTCTACTACTTCTTACAAGAAGTATTAAGTTGAAGAAATGATCACAAGTCTGTTAGAAACCATGCCCTAACTCACCATTATTTAATAAAACCAAGACATTGTTAAGAGGATTTTTTTTACTTTATAAGTAACAATANAATTAGACTCTCTCAAAATGCATATATTGCCTCTGTGAAGAGCAACAGACCAAATCATCAGGGCTATCATTCATTCCCTTGATCTATTAATATATTTCAATAACCAAACTAACTCAAAGAACCATGAAATAGGTTCAAAACTGTTGAAAATGCATCACTTTTTCAACCCAAAGCCTTACTTTTTTATAAATGTTCAATTGTATTCCAAAAGAACAAATCATCTAAGCATGCAGTTTGAAAATATGGCACTGTATCTCTTTTTAAATTCAATTTCTGCATCTTTATGATAGCAAAAATCAGAACAAAATTTTTTAGGATTAATGACTTGTATAAAAAAGTTGGAAGAAAACAGAATGACTACACTAAAATGGAGAAGTGCATTAGCAGCAATTGACGCTCAAAAATACTGCAAAACTATCAAATTAAATACTACCAAAAAACCCTCTTCCAACCCTGCTCCCAAGAAGCCTACAGTATGTTCACACATCAATCATTGAAGTTTAGGGGAACACAGATCTTATCTAACAGAAAAATAGTTGAAATACTTGAAAGCTTAATTTTAACATAAATTTAACATAGAGTTAGGAAATATCAACTACTTAGGGAATCAAGTACTGTTACATACAGAGTAGCAATCACAAATTATGCATAGCTTTTTAAATTAATATCACAGTAACCTTACTTTAGCATTGTTTACATAGCCTTTTAGTAGCCTACAGCTTGTTATAGTACCTATAACTTGTTTTAATTACTACAAACTGAAGCATTCAAATATTTATACGTGTCAATATTAACAGTGGTAACAAATTAAAATTGTTTAGTTACATTACCATAACCACACAGAACAGAAATGGAAGCAAAAGAAGATATATACATATTAAATTCCTGTGGGAACANAGAGTTATAAATATGTTATTTAAAAATACAGCTTAGTGATTCCTGAAGTTAGATTAGGTTTTTTTTTAATGAATGAATGGAATTCACAATTCACTGTATAGTTAGTTACGAAGGATGTAATGCCTCCTTAATTACTGAACCATTAATCACAAAATTGACAACCCCATATAGTGAAACCATCAAGTGAGCACTCTGCAGCCAATATGCTGGAAGGTACATATCAGAGCCAAATGAAATGTTCATGTAATTGAGAGTCTTGAAACTAAAACTGTTCTATGTTGCAATTTATATCTAAAAGATATATGAAATGCTAAGCACCCACAGACATCAAAAAGCAAACCTAACCCAACTTAGACAATGCTACATCTAACTACCTTGATGTCTAATGTAAACACTTCCCATGAATTTTTTTTTCATTTAAAAGCCCAACATAAATATATCTGCATTCTGAAGCACCTGAAATGCCTTTAGCAAGCATCAGAAATTTAATGTATTAGACCAGAAGCAGCAGTTAAAAAAATCTCCTTCTCCTTGAAGTATTACTTCATTTGCAGCCAAATCAACCTAGGAAGTGGAGATAGTGAAATGGACTTTGCAAAGTGACTCATCCTTGTTCTTCACAGCTACCCATGGAGAACAACCAGGTACTACGGGAGAGCATTCAGAGACTGTCTGATAGGACAAGGCCATTACAAGTTGCCAATGTTGCCTAAGCACCTACAGAAGTACCCAGAGTGACCTGCAAGCAGCTAAAACAGTCGGTTGGTTATATAGGGACCCTCTTAGGAAAGGGTTCAGATGTTGCCCACGTGTGTATAAATATAATGTATAAAGAATTTTATGCAGTAAAAGTAGTTGAAAGAACAACACTGAATAGCACTGACGGGTAAGTAATTGTAGCGCTCTTACATTTCCAGCTCAGATCTTTTAATCATACTTGCAGTGAACAAACAGTACTTTGAGAGCTGTCCAACTAACAGCAGCTAAAAATTAATCCACTCTTTTGTGGACAAAATAAGATGTTATGTAAATTGCTTCTCATCTTCAAAGCTGTCTACAAATAAAGCTCATTAAAATCAATTTTATGACAGTACCACTCCCTTGACTTCAGCTAAATTATTCCCAATGCATACTTTGACATCTGTGATTAATGTCAGACCTAATAACCAGCTAATCACAGTGGAAATCCATAATGCTTTCGCCTATTTCTTTTCAGGAATTACAAGACCTGCAGAGGGTGCAATGTACCTTACTGTTATGGTAAATCACTAGAAGCAACTTCTTCCAACTTCCAGCACCAACTGGAAAGTTTCACCATAGTACCAGCTTCAAAAGCAGAAGTTTGAATTACAAAAGTTTGGTAAAACTGTACAAGTTATTAATGATCAAAAAAGGAGATGGACAAGCTTGAAATAAAGGGGACTACTTCTGCAGAAATAGTTCAGTTATATAAAAATACATTTTACCACTGAAATTGCATACAAGTTAGAGAAAATTGTCATGAAATGCATTTGATGTAATACTTTTAATTATTATTTTTGTAAGATTGTTCCCAGCGTAACAAATAACAAAACCTCCATAGAAGTACATAAGAATACAAAAAGAAAATCCAAAATTCAAACTGATTACAGTTCACTTCCAATTGTAAGACTAAGATTGAAATTCTAGCCAAGTGTTTCACAAGTCCATGACTTCCCATTGCAGTTTCATGCTGAAGTACCAGCTCTTCTTTAAGAGAAGTCACTGAAGTATTTACACCTTTGGTGTCAAAAGTTAGAACACAAGACACATGAAGTGAAAGAGCATTACAAAAGGAATCTTGCATTTGCTGAACTATTTTCAAGATGAATCCTTTAAAGTCAGCAACTCATAAACTTACATTGGTTTAAACAAAAAGACGTTTTATTTGAAATACCCAAATGATTCAAAATATAAATATGACATCAAGAACAGTTAACAATCTCATTCTTACACATCCTCATACACAGTACAATTCCTTGTATCATTAATTTAAAGGAGGTGTGGTGCTCACTGAGGAAGACACCAAGGTATCTTATACTTTCCACACATGCCTTAATGCTTTCAATTGTACCCTATTCACTTTTCAATCTTTCATCAGGTTTCTTCACCTATTTAATGGTCCTTATTATTACTATTCATACAGCATATGTTTGTACAGCAACCCCATTCCAAGTGACAGACTGAAGTGCTGCTTCAATGACATTTATAAGCCATTTCCATTTATAAGATTTGTTAGGAAAAAACTTGCAAAAGAATCCAAGAATAATTTTCCTCCGATTTGTACAAAGTGAGCTCTGCTTCCTCATTTTCTATTAGGTAGCAAGATAAAAAAAAAAGAGTAATGAGTCCTGTTTTCATATACATGGTAGAGAACTGTAGCTCTTAATGGAGGGAGGAAAAAAAAGAGCCATTCTCTGTATAACTGCAAACTGACGACTCTTTTCCCTTATCCAGGATTCTCTTTTGTCACACATTTCTCACAGGTACCCCTGACTTTTTCTTCCCCAACTGGCACCCACTTTTAAACATCATTAGACTGCTTTTCAAAAATATTGGTGAGACTGAGCTGTGGACTCTCAGTTCAGTGAAACACAAGTACTTCTTCCTCATGCTGCCTACATGCCTACTTTTTTTTTTTTTTTTTTTTTTTTTTTTAAGAAAACTGAATAATGGCTGATTTTCTCTGGAAAAGGAACCAGTCCTTAAAAAAAGACTGTATTGTATGCAGCATAGAAGAAGGAAGCAATTTCCTTACTCAACTTGTATGCCAATTACCAAGCTGCTTAGTTAAAAGCTCTTCACTTCTTGGAAGCCTAGCACCTGCCAACTGCCACTAGACCAGAGGAAAAGAGACAAAAGTGTTTATGTACATAATGTTTATATATATGAATTCAGTTAGAAGTGTGAGCACAAACAATACTAGTACATCCAGCACCAGAAAATGTTTGTATTTGCCAGGAAGAATAAATAAAATTTTTGAAATGTTACCCAAATGCACCCAGTGGCAATCTTTCACGTGTACTGATCAGATTCCCAGGGAAAGATTCCATAAATATATATGGAATTTGTAAATACACTAAGTGTTTAGCAACATCCTGAAGGGCCATACTGAAGAGACACAAGTGTCTATGCTCTGCCAGGTTACTCCAAACACCTAAAGATTGTTATTCTATACTACAGCAAACATCTTCAGCCAGAGAGTGCTCAGTCTAGCCCAAAACCTGTGTCTGGATGATAAAGCTTAAAGGTTGAAAGCTAAAAGCTAATAAAAAGTCTTTCCACTTAAATCTGACCATATTTAACTCTGAAAAGTCCTTACTGAATTTTATGTTCTGACAAAACTTTTAGATAAGACAAAGTGACAAGCAAAAAAAATTCATTTATATATACATAGGGAACATATTCTTCTTGAACAGGCAAAAATTATCCCCCTGGACTCTCTAGAAAGATGACCTGTATTATGAAGCTGAGCTGGAATGACCCTCCTGGTAAACCAACACTCCCAAAATGCAGTTTATTAGCTATACAGACAAGCCTATTTCCCTTAAAGCAATTTTGAAATCTTAGATTGCAGTGTCTCCAAGTCAAATCACCAAGTATCTGCTCTTTGGCTGCTTGCATACCTCATTAAATAGCACAGAATCTAGCCAGTGCCCACATAATAAATATTTTTCCTTTTAGAAAAAGTGATCTGGTATCTACAAAAAAATATGAATAGCTAATTAGCCATGAAAATCTTACCTTTATCTACCATCTTTTCTTGAAGCTGGTCTGCAAATAACTACTTTGACAGTATTTAACACAACAGTAAAGCATGACCTATTCTCATTGGTTTCATGCAGTGTATTAGAATTTTTTTCACAGGGGCCAAAAAGGGACATGCATTTTTTCCCCGTACCTACCTTTCTTCCCTTGTCACACTAGTACCAGTAAATTGTAGCACAGATGCAGAAACAGTGCTTGGTCTTCAAAAGAAATTTCAAAAAATAAAAATAACCACACATATAGGAAAACTTAGTGATTATTTTCAGGCTTCATCTAATCACTGACTTTAAATAATGTCAATTAGCAACACTGCCAAGGATAAGATCAGATGAAAAATATTCATAGGCCTCAAAAAGCTCACTAAATGAATGTAAATAAAACTAAGCTAATACATAAGTACACTGAAGAATAGGCTTTTCAGAGCTGTCCTAGTTTAAAAAATAACAAACAATATTCTAAACCTCTCTTAATTCCTTCCAGTAAATGCACAGGCACTATCTGCATTATTGGAAGCTGCTGTACCTTAAGATACAAATATCACATTGGAGTGAGCTAATTACTCTGAAGAAAATAGAGAGTCTTTATATCTTTTGAACGCTTCAAATAAGATTTCATGGAAATGAGACAAGCCAGGTTTTGTGGTTCAGCCACATTGCAGCCTGGGTCAGCTGGTGTGTAGAGAAGCCCCAGAGCACACTGCTGTAAAGGACTGTGAGCGGAAGTGGCAACAGCCGGACTTGCACAGACCTGGGGCTGTTTCACCACAAATCTTGCTTTATGCCTTTAGGCTTCAGTTGGACTTTGCCACACTCAGCATCAGATTCTAAACTTCCATTTCAACAATACTTGGTCTATCTAGACTGATCTTTTACTGTGTCCCACCCATGCAGCTAAGTGCAAATTCATCTTTCTTCTGAGACTCTTTACCTCCATGCTCCCAAAAAAATCACAGTTTGTAATCACACGGGCTAATAATAAATGAACCGGCAAACTGCCAGTAATGAAAATGCAATCAAGTCTTTTTTTTTCCATTCAAAACCCTTTAGTCATCTCAAGTATTCTTAGCTAATAAAACACAGATCACCAACACATTAAAAACAAAAAGCTATTTCATGTTTTTCAAACAATTATCCACTCCATTATCCCAGAGGGAGAGTTTACACTGGTTTTACATTCAGCACAGCTTGTCCAAGAAGAAACAGAAATACTTCCGTTCAAGAAAATCCCGCAAGTAATGACTCATTTTTTTGCACATATTGGCAGAAGGTCCTCAGAAGAATAGAAAGGATCCATTACCAAGTAAGTGTGCTTTATTTTTCTTGTTAATTTCATTAATACAATGCAAGTACCAAGAAGTACTGTTTATAGTGACATTTTACTAATGCAATTGGTAACTTATGCTCATTTCTTCAAAAAAAAATATCCTACTTGACATTATCTGCTTCTCTTTCTATTACTCTTGGGGTATTTATTAGAGATAACCTTCTGTTTCAGTCCACTGTCTTCAGAAAACAGAAGTACATTAGAAAAAGTGAGCACACATATAGATGAGTTTGTGTAGGTATACAAATTTACATTAATGGATGAGGCCAGACAAGACAGGCATTTTTTCCATTATGGAATTTTAAAATATTTGGAATTAGGTTTTGTTGATGTGTTTCAGTTTCTTATTTTGTGAAATAAGCTCCTTAAAAGGAAACAAATTATTCATCTAAACTGCTAATACTATGCTTATACAAACAAACTATAAAAAAACCAAGGACTCTGAAATACATAATTTGTGATAGAAATTATTCACCATATATGGTACTTTTTCAGCTGATGCATCAATAAATTTTGAAAAAAAAAAAAAAAGATCTACTTTTCAATAGGGCAGATCAACATCAAAAATGAGAGAGGCATGGAACTATGGTGAGCCAAAGAGCTCTGGTTATTTATTCAGCATTCTCTCTAGTCAGAGGATGTTTTTCATCCTACTTAGGAAAAAAACAAACAAAAAGGTAGCCCACAACTAAAAAAAAAATCCCAAAACAAAATGAAGTCTCCACCTGACAAGACCTAATGCAGAACTGAAACAACAGATGTTTAAACAACAAAATGTAACTTTGTTACCAAGCAAGTTGTTTAGAATACAAGTCAGCACTGGCACTATTCCACTAGTTATTCTTTACTGGGTTTGCTTACAATAGCTGGCACAATTCTTATGTGTTATATAAAGAGTCAAGAAAGGAATGAAAGCAATCAATAATAATGAATATTTTGTTAAGCTCGGATAATGACAAACTTTCACATTTACCAATCTTTAGTTTGTTTCAAAAACAACCTGTTAACAGTTAACAAGCAGTAGACTGATTTTGCCATTGTAATGGCCTCATTACACTTTTCCAAGGCTAAATGGCAGAACTGGATACTTTTTCAAAACATTAATATGTTAAAAAAAAAAAAAAGAAGAAGAAAAAAAGAAGAAAACCTACTTAGAAAACTGAAAGCCAGGAAAAGTCAAGAGTATAAAGTAGAATAAAAACCAAGAGTGAAGAGGCTTCAGGAAGTGACAAGAAGGGGAAAAAGGAGCATTTCAGAATGCCTGGCTTCCCAAGATCTATTTCAACAGCAGCTGGTGTCCCTTGGAGCTCCTTTATAATGAAAATCTGCAGTGGAAACTGTTCAATATTCCAAAGTTCATTTTTATAAAAGAACTAAACTGTAGACAGCTGATGAAAGGGGAACTGGGCTTCTGGCAACAGTGCAAAAACATGATGGCCTTATTCTTCACTAGAAGAAATACAGATTAAAACAATTATATATTTCTAGCTGCTCTCTCATCTTAATTATAACTTGATTTTTGCTTTGCTCAAAAATGTTCATGATGAAAACATGCCATACTTTAGCTTGAAATGCTACTAGCAACTCGTAGTTGCAACAACTCACAACTAGCAAGTCTTCTAACTTTATAAACGACAGGCCTAATCAATAGGTTAGTTACCCAACTAGGTAGGCACTTCTAGATGTTCACTAATAATCATTGGTAAAAGGAAAAGACAGGTTTGATCTTCAACATAGTAAGGCATTAAATTTCTTTTTTACTTTATTTTAGGTTTCACCAGTGAATAGCTGGGAAGACAACTGCCTCTATCAAAACAAAGTCAGCTTTATTTCCAGTTTTAAAGAAAGCACACTATCTGGAAATGAAGTTATTTAGAAGGAACATTAAGAAATATTTATATTATAAGGCTGCATCTGTTCTCATGTAAGAAAATTAAGATTTACTGATTAGGCTTGGATGTGAAAAACAAAACTATACATGAAAAGTGAATTTATGATATTCATAAAATCAATATAGCTTTCAAAAAAACATATATTCATCACTACATCACGTTAGTTGAATTATAAGCCATCATTCCAAAATTCAGTGGGTTTACAGAACACATGGAGTTCTTTCAAAGTTATGGTAAGCCCCAAATTCCAGTCACTGTTCTGTTGTTGCATTCCTCTGCTTGAGACAGGGCATCCTTACTGTTCTCATTCAACAAGCACTCATCAGTCCCACAATTATTAGCACCTTAACTAGGTGCTGACAACATTAACAGCCTGTNCAATTATATATTTCTAGCTGCTCTCTCATCTTAATTATAACTTGATTTTTGCTTTGCTCAAAAATGTTCATGATGAAAACATGCCATACTTTAGCTAGAAATGCTACTAGCAACTCGTAGTTGCAACAACTCACAACTAGCAAGTCTTCTAACTTTATAAACGACAGGCCTAATCAATAGGTTAGTTACCCAACTAGGTAGGCACTTCTAGATGTTCACTAATAATCATTGGTAAAAGGAAAAGACAGGTTTGATCTTCAACATAGTAAGGCATTAAATTTCTTTTTTACTTTATTTTAGGTTTCACCAGTGAATAGCTGGGAAGACAACTGCCTCTATCAAAACAAAGTCAGCTTTATTTCCAGTTTTAAAGAAAGCACACTATCTGGAAATGAAGTTATTTAGAAGGAACATTAAGAAATATTTATATTATAAGGCTGCATCTGTTCTCATGCAAGAAAATTAAGATTTACTGATTAGGCTTGGATGTGAAAAACAAAACTATACATGAAAAGTGAATTTATGATATTCATAAAATCAATATAGCTTTCAAAAAAACATATATTCATCACTACATCACGTTAGTTGAATTATAAGCCATCATTCCAAAATTCAGTGGGTTTACAGAACACATGGAGTTCTTTCAAAGTTATGGTAAGCCCCAAATTCCAGTCACTGTTCTGTTGTTGCATTCCTCTGCTTGAGACAGGGCATCCTTACTGTTCTCATTCAACAAGCACTCATCAGTCCCACAATTATTAGCACCTTAACTAGGTGCTGACAACATTAACAGCCTGTTCCACTTGTTTGGCATTGTTTTAAATAATTACATTCAGATTAAGTGTGTGAGATTTTGCTTGAAATTACTAAATTTCATAATAGAAAACAGCTGTATTAATAAAAGGAATCCTTTCTTCTGATGAAACTGAAGAGGGATGATTACTTAAGTACAACATTAAATGATTGAAGTTAATTGACCAAGCTACTGAATCCAGTTCTTAACTCCCATGAAACAGCCCTACAATACAACAAAGCTAACTAATCTAGCAATGCATTTAAATAAAATTACCTATGAAAACTAAAGGGGATTCAGTCTGTAACTTTACATGTTTAGTTCAGTTGGCACTGCTACTCTTCCTGCACAACTTCAGTCTGTTTCAACGCTTGACAATGGCAAAAGAACTTTCTTTGACTTTTACAAACAAATTAAATTTACCATTTGTTAAGATTAAGTGCATTACTCAGATTTTATGGATAAGAAAAACAACTTAATGTAGGACCAAATACAGTAGTAATTTCAAGTACATGCTTAACAACTTTGAGTACTGGCTTGCCCAAGAATCAATAGCAAATTACAGTTACGCTTCTGTTCAAATATTTTGCTGAAGTGGAGACAATGGAATTGTCTTTGGTAAAGCAGAATGTTTTCAATAAAGCTATAAAAAGAACTGCAATCTCATGGCTATGCTACAAGCTAACTCCTCTGCATAGGAACACCACATAATCTGACCACAATGCTTCACTTACAAAAGCATTACATTACAACCAAAGAACTTTTCCAAAATGTGTATTTCTACTTCTTCATTTCAACACTGCACTGTTTGTATGAGCTCCTAAAATAGATTCCATAGCTAGGAATACATTTTTACATACTGTCTCACATCAATTATTATATTTGGTCTGTGGTGCAAACCATAACTGATCCATGCTCCTCATTTTAGACATGAGAGCAGCACTTAATACAAATAGTATTTTGATAACATCTAAAGGACTACCTTATTTAAAAAAAAACACGGTGGCACATCAGCAACAGTTCTAGCCAGATCTTGTTTCAGTGAGAAGATTGGAAAAATATTTGAGAAAAAAAAAAGTAAATAGACCTAAAAAAAACCTTAACATAAACTATATTTTTTTAAGTATAAACCCAAACCAACCCCAAATCATCAGCTATTGTATTTGCCACCCCAGAAACCCATAAAACTTAACAGGGTTAAGCAAAAACACAGTATACACTCTCTTCAGAATTGCTGATGTTTCTTCATAATTCAGACTATTTCCATTGTTCAGCATTTACAATGTTTACTACTTACAACTTTGGCAAAGTGTCCTGACCTTGCTTTCTGAAAAGAGTATATAAAAACATATCTACTGCACTGAATAATTTGTTCAGGGGTTCAGTTTTTAAAAGGAACAATGAAGGAAAACACCATAATCAACTTCTTTCTTCATTTCAGCAGAAGCATCCTAAAGAAACGTGACTATGTTTTGAAGTCACCAGCAGAGGCAAGCTTTCAGTCAATGCTCTTTCTTGTATCTCTAATAATGTACAAAAATTCACCAAGTTCTAAGAAAAAAAAAAATACCGTGGTGTTCAAGAGCAGCAGAAAAGCCAAGTTATGGTCTATGAAGAGAAGTAAGAATTGAGGCCAGTGTCTGGTAAAAGCACAGGAAAAGTGACTGGAGACTAAGGAGGAGACTAAACTGGACTGATGTAGCAGATTCAGAAGAGGAAGCTCTGGGGAATGACAAATAGCAAATCAAGTGAATGCTGACAGGAAAAAAAAAACAAAAACAAGGAGAAACAACTGGCTGAAAAATGAAATTAAGACAATTCTTTAATGGTCAGGACCAGAAACACCTAAAAAACAAAGACTGAGACTGTCTACAGGAGGAAAAGGAGATGGTCATTAGCAGATGTGTATAAAGGATGAAGTGAAAAAGACTGTTTACAGAGGACTGGCAAAAAGAGCCCTCATCCACCATGACACACTCCCTCTAAAGCCTGGAATAGAAAGGACTCACCTTTCAGCACTTTTTCACCATTAGTACCTGTGCAAATGCCGTACTAACTGTGCCACTCTGCTGTGTAACTGGGACTGCATCTCCAATTCAGAAAATGCCAAACACTCTTGTCTGTGCAACCATAACTCACCTCCCTTGAGCATGTACATTTTAATACAATATTTAAACTAACATTTACTGCTCCTTCAAAGTTACCTTGCTTCATTCAGTGCACAGGATGAACACACACAAAATATGATGCAGAACCTAATGCTAAATTTCTCTTACTGTCACACACAACAATTTCAACTCTAATTTCCATAGCTTGTAATTAATTGCAAATTCCTCTTTTTTCCATCCACTTTGCAGATACTTTCACAATGTAGAGCACCCAGGACTGATACTAAAAGCAGTGCAAGTTGTAACTTGAGCAAATATATTTACAAAAATCAAAGCTATTTCAAACTGGACATGCAAAATGAGTGAATGCTTTTCCACCTAACTCTTTGTGCCTCTGTTCACCATCCATAAAAGTCTTGTCTCATCTTAGGTACTGTTTGATATACTAATAATTATATGAGGCATTCTGATCATGTAATGATAAGCACTTTAGCAAAGCCCATGGAGATGTTATCAGTTCTGTCTTCAAAGCAGAGTTGAGTAATATGGAGTAAATAAATCATGGGCTTACACAGTGATCAATGAAAAATACTGAACTGTGTTAAGTGAGCTCCATCCATTCCGTGCACTGAATGAGACAAGGTTCCTGTAGAAAAAAAGATAGTATGCGATTATATAGATAAGACTGTATCAGAACAACATGCTCAAAAAAGCACTTTAAAGTCCTTTGTTCCATAATAATAAAGCGGGATTTCTTCTACAAAGGGTATTTAAGATACTTCAGATTCTCTGAAATCAAGTAAGTTCTTGCATTACCATGCAGCTGTTATGAGATTGCATTTCTTTTTGGTGTCCCTCAGAAATAAAACTGGAAATCCCTTTTGGGTTTGGGACAGCATTGTATACAATACAAACATGGACAAGCACAAAAGTGTTTTGCTCAGTTTCTTATTATTACTTCTTGCAAAATTTAGGGATGGATAAAGTATATTTTCATGTAATGTCAGCTACCACTAAACACAAATACAAAACTAAACAACTGATGTTGATAATCCTCATTCAGAGATAAACAAATAAAAAGCTCCATATTACCAACAGGATCCTACAACATTAAGTTCTTATTAAAGACATTTTGGTCGATTATTATTTATATAACATGAGACAAAGATCATCCTTTTACAAGGATCTGCAAAATAGTCACATTATAAGAAAGATATTTAAGTTACTGATGGTAGAAAAAGGGAGAATTTTTATAAATTAACTTGTTTTCATATAGCCCTTCCCCACTCCTATGAAATTTCAAGTCCCATGTTTATTATTTTTACTGGTTTACAAGTAATTTTATGCAAAAACCATACTAAATAAAGACTATTTATTAACATCTGCTTTGATAGAGCCACTTCTGCAAAGGCAGCCACGTTTTTATGCAGTTCTTTAAGTTCTACACAACTAATTACATAATGCTTTATTTTTAAAACCTTAAAGAACCTTTTTTTTTTTTTTTTTAATGGGCTCTACTGTAATAACCACTCAAAACGTTCTTAGCTCGCAGGTCATAGTTTACTTTCATTACTAAATGGAGCATAGCTGATTAACTGCATAGATAATCTCCAGTCGTTTTATAAGCAGAATTAAACATTGCCTCAGAGCAGATAGAATTCCTAAAGAGCCCCTCACTCAGTCTGCAGCTCAGGCACAGCGTGCCGGGCATGCTCAGCCCCTTCAGGTGACTTTTAGCAGAGCTCAGCAACGGCAATGTCCGCAAGTGGTATTTCTGTTCTCACCAGCAGGTGTTACTACAGCCTGAATTACTGCCATTTACGCGAAAGTGACACAGAAAAGATACATAATTAGCAATTTACAAGGGGAAAACAAAGTGAAACACTATTATTCTTGCAGCAAGAAGGTGCAATGAAAAAAAAAAATAATTCAGCTGATCACCATTAAACGCACCCTAAATGCAACCACGTCAAATGAGATGGAGCAAGGCTGCCCCTGGGCGTGCGGGCTGCTCTGGAAGGCAACCCGCGCAGCCACAGCGCTGCGAAAATGATGCGCTATAGGAACAGAGCACGGATACGTTTTTTCTCACGCTGCCAAAATCCATACGTGCGCCAGAGACGAAACTGAGCACTGGGTTTTCCCTGCGGCAGGCTCTGGCAGCCCTGGGCTTGGCAGGCGGCAGGCGCGGCCGGGGGCACGGCAGCGCGGCCCCCCCGCCGAGGGACGGCATTTGTCAGGGGATTACCGGGGGAAGGCGTCCCACTTTCGACAGCCCCCAGGTCCGGCTAATCCCGTCCCCAGCGACCAGGCGCCTTGCGAGTGGGGTGACTCCCCTCACCCCCGTCCCCCGCTTCTCATGCCGTGTAACGGCCGCCTCACAGGAACGGGCCCCCCCGCCCCCCCACCCCTGCCGCAGCCCCTCCGGTAAAGTTGGCTCCCCGCCGCGCCAGGGTCCCCGCCCCTGCAAGCCCCCCGGCCGCGGCGCACCCGTCCCGGGGGCAGCCCTCTCCCTTCACGGGGGGGTGGGCAGCGCCGCAGCGGCGGCGGCTCTTATTCGCGTCTCCTAATCGGGACCCCGCTGCGCAACGCGGGCGGGGTGCGCTCCGCTGCACCCGCTACGGAGCCAGCCGTGACCTACCTGTGCACTGCTGCCGCACAGCCGGGCTGTCACCCCGCGGCGTCCCGCCTCAGCTGCGCACACCTGGCACAGCTCGGCCCGGCCCGCCGCCCGCCTCACAGCCGCTCACGCCCCCCCCCCCTCCTACCCCGCACCGCTTCACGCGGGGGCGCCGGGGCCGAGCGGGGCGCGGGGAGCGGCGGCGGCTGATTGGATAGGGGTGATGTCACTCGTGCGCGCGCGCGAGCGAGCGTGAGCGCGGCGGTGAGGGGGGAGCGGTGAGGGGAGCGGGAATAGGTGAGGGCAGGGCCCCGCGAAGGGAACCACGAGTGCCCCGGGCAGCAGCAGGACAGGAGCGAGGGGAAAGGAGAGCTGAGGGGCGTACCGGCCGGCAGCCCTGGCTGCATGGCCCGGCGAGGTTCCGCCCCGTCGGAGCGGGAGGGGCAAGGGCAAGCGATGGGTTTTCAGCACCCGTCCATCCCCGGCTGTGCCACGCGAGCGCAGGTGGGGCAGCGCTTCGTGCTGCCCAGGGAGCTTGTGCGGCACCGGCAGCTTCACTCACCCACCCGCGGGCAGAGGCGTGCGCTCTGCACATGCCCATTGGAAGGGTGAAGCCCGCACGAAGCTGCTGCCCACACCGGGCCCCGTCCCTCAGCTGTGCCCGTATCCCCTACAACGGAGAGAGAAAAGGGCGGGAGACGAGATGGACCTCAAGGGTGCAGCTAGGCAAGAGGCGTGATGCTCGGGGTCCTCGAGAGAGGTGCCCAGCAACACAAGGTTCAAGCTTGTATTTAATATCCTCCTCCCGAGCTAGGAGAACAGTTCTAAAATGACAGGATTTTTCCCTAAACCTCTGCATGTTGCATTTGCTATGCAGGGACGCATATCCCAATTCTTCATTGCCTCAAAGCCGCTACCTTTGCCTTCAGCCAGCCTCTGGGTATTTTCCACGTGGTAAATTGCTGAAGAAATCTGAACTCCCGGGGGGTGGGAGGGGGGGGTGAGAAACTGTATGAACGCTCAGGTTGGAAGGTGCCGTGTCCCAGAAGAAGCATGGGGCTTGCAGTATGCCTGCTTGGAAGGGAGCAACTCGGGCCAGAGAAATGACCCATTGAGGAGTCAGTTACCAAATTTATGATTGCTGCTACAGGAAAAACTCATAAGGGTGAGACACAGAACCTGCAAAACTACAAGTTCCCACTGCATATGAAACACAACTTTTGAGGTAAACAAAGGCTGAAACTGACACTTGCTATTTACAGAGTGATAGATAACACACAACCACTGTCTGCCAGGGCAAAATGCCACTTGGTTGGGTTATGCCACCTGCACAGCAATAAGGATCAGGGAATTCAAAACTCAACCCTCAGCCTGACACCCCTTGTTGATCCATGATCAATCCTTTCTTGGGAGTAAACCAAAGCACACACATTTCCCCTTAGGAGAAATGAGGCTCCAGCTCTAGAACGTCATCTAGAGCATTTTATTTCAGCAACTTGAAGGAAAGACAGAAGGAAGCAAGTCAGAACTGCCTCACTTGTGGCTATCATCTTGGATAGTTCTTTCATGTCTGAAATGATTTGAACTTGCTTCTCTAGAACACAAGATACCACTGACCTAACAGTCTGCAGCAGATACCATTACGTCAATTACAGTCAGATCATACTCCTGCAACCATGTGGGTCAGAAGCCTGTTGTTCTAGGATTAAAAAAAAAAAGATGGTTCATGAAAAAAAATTAATCCAACCTAACATTCTTACTTAATCACTCCAGACTTGGAGATTTAGGCTTGGGTCTTTAATTCACATGCCTTAATCAAATGCTGTGCATGGTATGCTTACACAAGCATGCAGGACAGAAGAGCTTTCACTGAGGGTGTGCTCCCAAAGCAACAGAAACACGAGTTGCATGCCAGAGATGAAACTCAGCGGTACCAAAGGTGCAGGAAAAATAAAAATGGAGGGGTTGCAAAAAAACTGAGTAACAGAGCATATTAGGATAAACAGGTTATATTATATATATTGGCAAATAGCGTATTACACTGAAACAGAAGACATTTAGCATACTAGGGATCTTTGAAACACTGGCATAAACTTCATAGGAGCTGCAGTTTTTAGGCACCTTAACTGCTTTCTTACAAGGAGGACTTGAAACCATTTCAGCCCCAGTAGGGGTTAGAGTAGTCTTAAGAGTGCTCCAAAGGGCATTGCATTCCAAAACTGCTTCAGACTTCATTTTGCAGCTAGAAGCACTAAAATACAGTCTTTGTTTAGTTCATACCCAGGGACAAGTCATAACAGTTCCTCTACCCCCAGTGACCACTCCCCATCCAAGAAGGGGGATCACAGAAGAGAGAAAACTCACAAGCTGAAATGAAAATGGGTTTAATGAAACATCCAAACTAATACCAATGCCCCTATAAAGTAAATAAAGTTATACTCAACCTAGCAGAGGTACCATGGTCACTATAGTCCTCAAGAGCAGAACCATAAAGAATCTCAACAGGAACCTCCCACCCTCCCCGAGTTCTCTCTTTATGCTGAGTGTGAAGTTGATGGCACGAGATACACCTGTAACTAACTCAAGTCAGGTGGCTGGCTGGCTCCAAACTGGTAATGGGCTCTAGATCAGGACAGGTCTATGATTCTGTCCCAGTGACACCAGAGCAAACACAAGGTCATCTTTAGGGTGATTTGCTGAAGGGTGTGCTAAACTGCTGGGCTGGTCCCCTCAGATGTGCAGCACAGACAGCTACATATAGCCACAATGCCTTTACCATTTCGGATAGTTTCTGAAGCACGTTACTCCCTAAGGTTCAGCAGTTCCAGTTTCCCATGTTGTTGCCAGAAGTTAAGATGGCTGTCACACATATTTTGAAGCAGGATAATTTTTTGCTTAAATATACCAGTGGGTGTCTCTGCACTGCACAGAACATCCCTGTCTCTGCCTTTGCTAGAGCCAGGTAATCAGCAAAGCAAACCAGAAAGAAAACGTGCAAAAAGCAGAAGGAGAGAGAGCATCCAGCACCCCTGTGCCTGGGATCACCAGCTGCCCCTACTCCTAACAGTCTCACTAGCAGCTTCTGTCTGTAGCTCGTACACATACTTATACCCCTGGGCACTCGATTCCTGTGAGGAATTCGCTCCCTGGAAGAGGCACAAGTCATTTAGGGTCCAACCACAAGGATGACAGAGGCAGAGCTGCAGCTGGCAGCAGCTGAGCAGGAACGGCAGCCGCTGACCTCACTTGATATTGCCTACAACAAACACAGCATCCACCACGGCAGCAAGGTGGGCGGGGGAATATGGATCAGGGACAACAGCTTTTTGGTATTAAAATGACACAGAGACACAGGCCAGCATGAGCTTTATAGTCCCCTACCCAGTCTCAGCAATCTTTTAGAGGATTAATAAGATTAGAAGCCCCTATTGTTTTGCTAATGGCTGTTTATTTGAAAAATGGTTTTTCTTGTAAACATACAGAAATGACCATATGTTGCTCCACACTCCAGTGGAATACTGGAATAATACTAAAAGCAAAGGCTGAAAATGACATTGTATCTGCAAATTTTACAAAACAGGAACAATTACTTTGCTCTCGAACTCTGCTGCTGTGGAGTCTTACCTGGTTGAGGGTAATGCATTAAAATAGATTAATTCTTTGAAAAATCTTGCTGCAGTTTATGCTGCTGTAAGAAGAGTATAAACACTAACAATCTGTTTAAAAATCTGCGGTTATTTGAATTCCAGATGTGTATTTGCAAAGATAATTTGAACTGTGACTGTATCCAAGCCTATCATCCATAAAGTTGACTCATGCAAGTTCTTTTTCATTGCTCTCAAATGATGCAAAATATTTCCCATTTTATTATTTTTATCCAAATGAAATTAAGGGGTTTTGAGTCAGATGCCACCAAGCTGAACACTACTTTTGTTGAATTCCAGCCTCCCCAAAGTGAACGAAACACATTAAAAATGTACTTTTAATTATAGAGCTTAAAATAGAGCATACAGCAAGATGCAAGTTTGAAACTATTTTTTTATCTTGTAAGTCTACTTTCAATAACTTATAGCTTAATAACTGAAGCTATTTTCTATGCTTGATTTCTTTAATGACTCAAATGCTTGTGGAAAATGATTCAGATGTTTTTGAGGATGCAGCAGGACAAAATTAGGTACTTTTAAAGAGAAACAACTTTTCTCAGCATTTTTTAAGGGGAATTCTGTCCTTATATCCCTCCATGGGAAAGAGTAGGAACTTGAGATCTGGCAGCAAAGGTAGCGTGGAGCTCAGACAGATTTTTATGTACAAACAAAAATAATCCTACAAACAAAAATAATCCTATATGATAAAGAACTGAAGCAGAAGGGAAATTAAGAGGATGACATGAGGGTATGTTTACACTTTTGTTGATAACTGACTGATATTGTAAGCTCCAGATACCAGTCCAGAGGTTGTAACTGTTACAACATTAGCTTACTTAGGAACATTAGGTTACACTTAAATTATACTGGGGTTGAGTGAATATAAAATTTGCTCTGTCTCTCAGTAAGCAGATCTCAACTTTCCTGTAAATCTAGTCCCACAAATTGAAATGTTGAATTTCCCCATGAAATTGTGTTCTCTATAAGACATTACCAGGACATAAGGTTTGTACCACAAAACAGGTGACTTGAGTGTCACTTCAAAGAAGCAAGTTGCTCTCCCGAGTCAAAAATACAATCTCTTACCAGTACTGATAAATGATAAATGATGAATTATTTCAGTCGCCAACAATAGGTAGGAAAATATTATCGTCTCTTCATTTCAGTATATGCAACTGAGATACAAAATGACATGGAAATTCCTAAATAAATTTGCAAATATCTCAGCAACTAGATGTCCAACTCAAAATATTATTAGTCTGGTTTCTTTTCAGAAATGCTAAACATTTTCCATGTTATTCACAGGGAAGTGTGAGGATAGAAAAGACTGCTCAAAATCAGGCCTGAGGCTGATATTTGAAACTGGTTGAATGAAGACTAAAGAACATGTGTCTATGGTCTTTGGAAAATTAACCCAGAAGACTGAAGTAGCTCACACAGTTATCATAGAGCCTGTGAAAGATACAGAGCTTAGTTCTCCTATCTTGCTAACTTGTTTTCAACACTCTGCTCTTTGAAATCATGCACAGATTTCAAAGAAATTCACTTAATTCAAACATAAGTAATAATGCACATTTAATCTTTACTTTGGCCTTTGGATTTTCCTGTTCTTTCAGAATCATTTTTGGAGGGAAATACAGAATGCATATTTGTATGCCATTTTTAATTTACTTTTTTAAAATAAAATGTTCATCAGACACAAAAAGTAAGTATTGATTTACTTCAAAGGGGAAGAATTATTGTGCAGTAGGGTTCAACATATCTGTAGAGGCTACAATATGCTCCAGATTTCTGAAAATCATTGAACTATTTTTTTGATTATAGTTTCAGAAGCTCTTTGAGAAGAAGCATTTCTGATGGAAGACTCAGTCACAGTAGGTTTTTGGGCATTAGGTACTTAGCATTAGCCATCGGATAGTTTCCACTAAGGTGCAACAATGCTTTGGACTTTTAGTACATTTATTTTTACACTCACTACCCTGCTAGTCATTGTGTATTAGCAGTGTGAGATTTAATCTCTATTGTTTCCCACATCTTATCTGAAATCAGCCTCAGGGACAAGGTACAAAAGCCAATACAGCTCCTGTCTGATTGTGGAAGGAAATAGGAGAAAGAGATTAGTGTTAAAAATTGTATGGCTACTGTTATCTGTGCTATTAATTGCCATCAAGATCAGTAATGGGTGGTTTCCTTGTTACTGCTCTTGTCTTCAGCCTCCAGACATGGCTGTGTCAAGGCTGGAGAGCTGCAGAGCTTGCTAAGCCACTATGAGAAGATCTCACTATTCAAACTTCTTAAACAAAACAACCACAATATCTTGGTGGTAAAGGTGAGATCAAGTTTACTGCATCCCAGCACACGCCTAACACGTTGACATGACGATCATCAGTGCAGGAGATAAGGTGTATCAGCATGAAGTACTGGTGAGAAGGAATTTGGAACAGCATCAAAATGCATCTCCAACGATTACCATCATCATCACCACTTAGTTGTAATTCTAATTTTATGAACAGAACAGCCCTGCTTAAGCTTCACATTCTGTTTTCTTAATTTCCTGTCTTAGGTGGCCTCACCACAGCTTTCTCAGGTTCATCAGTTGTACTGCACGTGGGAGAGTTTTTCTTCCCTTCTTTCCTCCCCATGCTGATAAGATTGTATGTTGTGTGTTTTTATGTGAGCAGTGTACATTCCCAAAGCATGCTCAAATCCTACAGCTACACTCTCAAGTGACACAGGAATTTGTCACATACCTACTAGATCAGTTACAAGGCTAAAACCCTCAAACCTCCCTATTGGGAATCTGTTCACCTTGCCTTGAACTATGTGTGTATACAAGTAAATACAGATACAGATACAAATACAGAAATACAAACACAGATATAGATACATACATGTATGTGTGCATGCCCCTGTGTACAAATGAACTGAGAACAGCTTTTATCAGGAAGAAAATAATGAAAAGAACTATGTCCTAATTTTCATGCAATACAGTCTTTTAGAGCTCCAAAAAGCCTTTAATCTTCTCAGCAATATACAGCTAAACTTAATTTAAAGAATTCTCACAGGACTAACTTAAATAGGTTGCTCAGCAGTCAAGATCATCTAATAAAAGGCTAATCTTTCAACTATAAAGACCAGGAACTTCCACTTCAAAAGACTATACTTTTTTTCCACACATGCTTTTTCAAGGAAGGTCTTTTCCTTCTAAAAAGATACAAAAGTAAAGAAACAAAGAACTGGAGATGTAACAAAATGCATACTTTAAAATGTTTATAATTTTAAAGTAACATTTGAATACATTTTACAGTTATTTTCACCAAATTTAGTTTAATGAATGTTAGCTGTGGATTTGAAAAGATACTGCAAAGACCCAAACATTCTTCAACCTCTGATTATGTGAAAGTTTAAATGACATTCATAAAGCTCTTTGCAAGATTGCAGTCATAATTATTGTGGTGAAAATGTATTTTCCCAAATGGGAAATATATTCCCAAATATATTTTCCCATTTGCAGTGGTAGAAGATGGAACCGTCAGGATTTCCCCTAGGAAACCAGAGCTGATTGTGCCCCTGCAGCAAAGGCCACCAGCACCCAGGGCTGCTGTGCTGGGAAGACTGCTGCCAGCAGGTTCATAGGGATGTTCCTTCCCTATCCTCAGCATAGTGAGGTACATCTGGACTGCCGGCTCCAGCACAAGAGAGGTATGGACTTAACAGAACAAGTTAAGTGAAGAACCACACAGAAAACTTTTTTTACTATGGAGGTGGTCAAACAGTGAGACAGGTTTTCCAGAGAGGCTGCGGGGGCTTCAACCTTGCAGATACTTAGAAACTTGAGCATGGACTAGGTATTTCCACAAATCCTTTCCAACCTCCTGGGTTCTGTGATTCTGTGATCAGGATAGTGCCCTGTATGTATTTTTATGCAGAAAATTCCAACTTTTAAAATGTAATGAATGCAACTTTACAGTCTCTATATATTCAGGACACAAGACTTTTTCACATAATTTCAAGACATTCCTTATTTCAAAAGGAACATATAGGTTAAATAAGTATTTTCAGAATGCAGGATTATTCTTTTTATGTATTACAATGCATTCTCAACAGCTACTGTAATATTTCTAGATATTGCATTACTTAATCTTTCTTTGAAATACACCCTCTTTTCTGAGTGGAATATGTCATGATAAGCAAGGCAAAGCTATGAAAACTGCACAACTAATTTCAGAAGGCAGCAGAAGAATAGTTACACACACAGCCATACACTGTTTTAAGTGCTCAGGCATTAGTTGTGTTCTTGATCTGCCCTTTTCAGAGCTCACAGTGCTTGAATCTTTTCATCGTGCACTGAATGTATATATTGGCAAGTGTTCTGGGGTTTGCTGTATATGGTGGCATGACTGGATGCTACAAGGACCATTCAAAATACATATAGTCTGTCTAGTTTTCTGCCATTCAGGAGGAGTGGTGCTGATCCATGTGCTCTCTTACAGTCTCATGTTCCTCCTAGAAGTCTTTCTGCTAACCATGGTATTTCCCAAATGTAAAAACTATCTGTCTTGTCTTCTGAACAGAAGATAATAAACATGGGTTAATGAGCTCATAATGTCAGAAAGCATGGGTTGTAGGCACATGAAGTTTTCAGTGTGGTAATTTCTTACCTCCACTCTTTAGGATTCAGGGTAAAAGACAGGATTCATCATTTCAGACTGGCAGAATTTCTTTCCTTAAGGTAAATCCTTCCAGGGCCTGCAGCATCAGCCTTATCAACCTTGTTTATCTACCTTTCAACTCCTAACAATTTTTGATAGAATTGATATTTTATATTTACACTCTACATGTTTCCATCACACTGTCCATGTGACTATTTGAAGATGTCTGAACATCTTGGCCAAATTTCAAGTATTGAAGTGTTAGAGCTCAATTCTTACACATGTAGTGAAGGCAGGGCAGAGCAGAAATACTTTGTAAATGGATAGATTTAAGGAAAGATGAATTCTATTAAAGAACATAAAATTTGCATGAGACAGAGCATCCCTACAGAAGTTTCAAATTAATCATAAACTGCTCTGAGGATAACCCATTACACTTATCCACAAGAAAAATCTGTCTCCAGTGCTGTAGGATTAGTACTGTACTAATTCAAAATGGAGATTTTTTTAGAGAGCAGAACACAGGGACAGAGCCTGGTTTTAGACAGTCCAGTCTGCTTGGTACATAAACCATGCTAAACTAGTGTCTGAGTTTTGATCCATCACTGCCTGATTTTGTGCTTGCACACTGACCCTCATGCTTTTCTTCTTGACTAACAGTTAACTATGACAGATAAAAGCCAATAAACACAACAGAAATAAACATTCCAAGAGCAATACAGTATTATCCATATAACACCCCA
The DNA here is from genome assembly GCA_013401355.1 of Ceyx cyanopectus. NCBI lineage: Eukaryota > Metazoa > Chordata > Aves > Coraciiformes > Alcedinidae > Ceyx > Ceyx cyanopectus. The sequence goes on along the minus strand of VYZU01082063.1, from coordinate 59,354 downwards.
TTCAATGTCAACAAGGCTATAAAAACAAGTGAAGTCAGAAATTACAGCTCCAGTGAGGTTAGTGTTTGTTTCTTGGTGGTTTGGTGCTTTTTTGTGTTTAGCAGATGTTGTACCTCAGGGTGAAACAAAGTCCAAACAATTACAGGTTACAATGAATGCCTCTGTAGTTCCTAATGTTTTAGTGACTAATCACAACAAGCCACATGCACTGCAGTACACACAATTCCTCTGTTAAAAGGGTATTTTAGAAAGAGAAATATAATTTCAGCCTAATACCCATCTGTTTTATTCACCCAGTGACATTTTAGCGGAAAATACAGAAACTGTTCTGAAAAGCAAGCAGAACTTGAAGGTCTCTGTCCTGGATAAATGAAATAATTTATTTTTCTTCACATCTCTTCCACTGTCTTCATTTATTTTACTCATAACTTCAGTTGAGAGACTCTTCATCCTGCTGGAATTTAAGAGCTGTTACTGCTGTGCAAACTGCATTTGGGAAAATACACACTTCCTAGATGAAACATAAAGGCCAGGCAATTTAGATTATCAGAAGCTATGAGTTTGGAGGAAACAGGTCTTAGATATCTGAAATAACAGCTAGGTGACAAGTCCTTTTGTTAATCTAGTTGTCTGCTCCTCTGCAGATATGTAAAAACCAAATTGTATCAGCCCAGACAAATCTCAAACAACTGCCTAACTGTTCCTGTGGAACAGTTAAAAGGCAGTAGATGTCAAATAAAAAGGAATTTTTAAAGGTTTCTCAGACTCTGAGCAAATTGCAGAAGATGGTTTAAAAAAAATGCTATTACCTAGCTACAAAATCTGTTGGAAGAGCACATTCAGGGTAATTAGCACTGACCCAGAGTAAAAATGGAGACGTGCTGAGAAATATTTGTCAAGGACCTATCCTGGCATAGTATTGTTTTAGTACTTGAGTTGTTGAGAGAAGGGATAGAAGAGATGACATGGTTTACTAAATTCAAAAGTAGTCCAGATGCAAGGGAGCTGGCTTGCCTGAGAACAGGTTTGAGTCCAAAGCAAAGGCACAACAACTGGAAATTCAGTTTGCAAGGTGTAGTGCACTGCAGAAAGGATCTGTGGATTACCCATGATCATTCTCAAGCACATGGAAACAACATCATATTGCTGCAAGAAAATCAAAACACTGGACTGGGCCTTCTAAACAGCAACATGAAGCTGCAGAACATCTGACCTGCTCCTCCCACCGTCCTCAGGTCTGGCAAGGCCACACTACAGGACCATGTCCAGTTTTGGATGTGGCAGGAAATGGATGTGGAGCAGTTGGGCAGAGCTGGGACATGCTGAGAAGACTCATTTGCCATATAGAAAAATCAGACAAACCACGATGGTTTAGGCTGGAGAAGCTAGCACCCATCTTTGTAGAAACATGAACTAAAGATAATACCCCTGCTCTGGGTGTGTACTGGTCTACTGCACACCAGGTAAATGACCCCACTTTTGGGACAGCAATGTCACATCAGGAATTTCACTGAGCTAGGTGATCTCTAAAGCTCCTTCAACCCTGTGATTGTTCATCTTCTTGATGTCTATGTCTCAACTAGACTGTTTCTCCCATACCAAAAGCCTCAAGCAATAGCAAAACCTATCCTGAGTATCTTCAGCACCTTTTTTGTGTTATCCAGACTATAACAATATTGTTTTGAAGCTATAAATCCTTATTTTGCCCGTATTACTCTGCATTAACTGACTATGGGAACACTTACTGCTTGTCCTATGAAGATCCTGCAGTTGGAGGGGGGGGTGAGACCCACTCAGCTATAGCATAACCTGTCAATTATGAAACAGAAAGAGCTGCTGAAAATGCCAAGGCAGTGGCCAGATTAATCTCACCTACCTTCCTCTGTCTCCAGTATAAATGGCTACAAAACTCATGCTAATCTCCATTCATGGTGAACAGAGAAAATGAGGACATTTTAGGATGCAATTAATCTGACTTATTTTAGGTGTCTATATTAGGGTGAGATGAGCAGAAGTGCTTGTTTTTCTCCATTGACTAGATGAACAGCTCAGATGGGGAAATCTGCATGGCAAATATCCTCATTTTCTAAGATAAATTCTCTCCAGTGTGCTGATTTCAGAGTCCCACAATATCCACATAACATCATTAGATACATGACAGCACCAACTAGCAGCTGTTTGAAAGGGAAGGTAATAGAGAGAAGACCTCACTCCACCTCTCAATTAACTCCTACAGCTGTTGACAGCAGATAAAGCTAGGAGGCAAAGATTATAAAGTTTAAATGTCTGACCCCTACAGAAAGTAGCATGATCATACAAATTATGTTAAAACCAGAGAATTAATATGTAAAATCAGGGCAAATATCTTTCAGCTGAAGGCTCTATTGATTAAAAATGCAGTGTACACCTCTGAAATGCATGGGTGTTTATTTTGAATTAGAATGATTGCTTATACTGAAAAGCATAGCATTTCTTCCCCTGGGCTTCCCAGGTGAAATGTTAAGGTCAGGTTCATGCTATATCTGGAATTACATATTTTTTATCATATTGTTATATTTTCAGTCATTAAAAAGAAAAATAATTTAAAAGGGAGGAGCACTTTACCTTTCATCTAGTCCTATGATTTTTGATGGAAAATGGCTGCCTTTCCTCTTTCAGTTTTTTCAGTAAAACACTGTTTTATAATTGAGAAAAGAGCAGAATGCACTCTTTAGCCTCAGTTTTTGAGTCTTTAGCCCTGCCTTCATCTACAAGACCAGGTAGTTTTCCTTTCCTCTGCACTCAACAACTGCGTTAAAATAAAGAAAAAATTAAACCCTGCCAAATACACAGGTTTTTACCAGGGCCTCCCTTGAAGGCCCAGATGTCCTGATTGGTTCCATAATCCCTGGCTTTGCCACCTTGCCCTTCTTCCCTCTTCTCACCTCCTTCCTCTTCAGCATTTCCCCCATTTTATTTCTTTCTCTCTTTATATTAAATATAGTGTTCTGTTCTGGATGGCCTATGACAGTCATATCCCATGCTAATGGCTGCAGTGTAAGCACCCAGTTAGCAGAAGCATTTAGTTGCCAATTTTCATTCTGAATACTGTTTTGCACAGTGCAAAGTGCCCTGCTGGAGTAACTAGTGATTAGCGATTGCAGAGGATTTCTGAGAACTCCATGTCTATTGCTGAGATGCATTGGAACCCTGAAAAAATCAGGCTGAAGAGCCTTTCTCTGTTACAGAGCAGTCCCTAGAACTTCATTATAAACATGTTTTTAGATAGCTCCTTGGGACTCATGTTGAGATGGAAAAAACCTGTGGTGAAAGAGATAGTAGTTAATTCCACTTTTGTAACAGCTACAAAACTCTACTGTACTTGACTGGGAAATTTTGAATCCCAAACAAGTTTCCATGGATCTTCCAAAGTTAAACCCCTTAACCTTGCTCAAGAGGAAAAAAACACCAACAAACTACTATGCCTTGTAAAAAAAATTAAACTCCTTGTTTGCATTGTGGAGTGTTGGTAAATAAGCCCTGCAACACTATTGCATAGTGACTCTCCATTACTTGCCTCTATTCACTAAACATCAACAGGTTATTTTAAATGGCTTATTTTAGTACACTGAATGTGGCTCTGCTGAAATGCCTTACAAATAACTGTTAGGTTTCCTTAAAGTAAACCCCTAAGCACTGAAATTCAGACATTCCAATAGATTCCTATTAATTCCAAAATCGTTTTCATGTCACTGTCATGCACAAAGATTGACAAGTCCCTCACCAAGGCCTGTCATCACTGATGAAATTACCTACATGGTGAAGTCTGCTGGATCAAGCTCTTAATTTCCTGCTTAGCATTTTAAATACCATAGGAAAAAATGATTTGTCACTATTTTATCTGCATATTTACTTAATTTTACAGTGACCTCCAGATAACTCGTATGTTCCAAACTGCGTTCACTTATTACTCTGCATTAACTGACTATGGGAACACTTACTGCTTGTCCTGTGAGGATCTTGCAGTTACTGCCCTGCCTGGGACTCACTCACCTGTAGCATAACCTGTCAATTATGAAACAGAAAGAGCTGCTGAAAATGCAAAATGCTGAAATTGTGTAATAAATAAAAAACAAAGACACAAAAAGCCAAATGCACAGGTGGCTAAATAAACAAATTACAGAATGCCACCAGTTATTGCTTTCTGGAATTATCCCTGAGAATGACAATGAATCCCCCTACTGTGTTTTAATTTGTCTTCTTCAAAGAAGCAAGTGGTCCAAGCTAGAGAACACAAGTACCTGTGAGATATTCCATAATGCAGTAGAAATAGAAGCCAAACAAATAAAAGATGAAAGAATCAATGGAGTGCAAGTCATAAGGAAGTGCAAAGGGCTCTGCTTGCCTGCCCAGTGTCCAGCAGGTGGGACAGGATTGCTTTCCTGTAGGTGAGCAGGGACAGCTGTGGGAGTGATGCTTCTGGCTGTACCCAGGTTGCTTCTTGATTGGGCCTTGGACAGCTATATGGGTGCTGGAGAACTCTTAACAGACCATCCAACTGGCCCTAAAGCACCCTTAGATCAGGTGTACAGGTGATAGGTGAGGTGATGTGTTATTTTTGTTTTCAAGCAGAATCAGAAAATCAGCTGGCCAGTAAATCAAACTGCATTCAGGCCTTTGACTGCATGAGGATAGGTTTCAGACGTCAGCAGTGCCACCATTGTGCTAAGTGATACTTTCCAACAGACTCAGTAATCTCTGCAAAAATGCTGCAGCTGTACACCAGAAAANCTTATTTTAGTACACTGAATGTGGCTCTGCTGAAATGCCTTACAAATAACTGTTAGGTTTCCTTAAAGTAAACCCCTAAGCACTGAAATTCAGACATTCCAATAGATTCCTATTAATTCCAAAATCGTTTTCATGTCACTGTCATGCACAAAGATTGACAAGTCCCTCACCAAGGCCTGTCATCACTGATGAAATTACCTACATGGTGAAGTCTGCTGGATCAAGCTCTTAATTTCCTGCTTAGCATTTTAAATACCATAGGAAAAAATGATTTGTCACTATTTTATCTGCATATTTACTTAATTTTACAGTGACCTCCAGATAACTCGTATGTTCCAAACTGCGTTCACTTATTACTCTGCATTAACTGACTATGGGAACACTTACTGCTTGTCCTGTGAGGATCTTGCAGTTACTGCCCTGCCTGGGACTCACTCACCTGTAGCATAACCTGTCAATTATGAAACAGAAAGAGCTGCTGAAAATGCAAAATGCTGAAATTGTGTAATAAATAAAAAACAAAGACACAAAAAGCCAAATGCACAGGTGGCTAAATAAACAAATTACAGAATGCCACCAGTTATTGCTTTCTGGAATTATCCCTGAGAATGACAATGAATCCCCCTACTGTGTTTTAATTTGTCTTCTTCAAAGAAGCAAGTGGTCCAAGCTAGAGAACACAAGTACCTGTGAGATATTCCATAATGCAGTAGAAATAGAAGCCAAACAAATAAAAGATGAAAGAATCAATGGAGTGCAAGTCATAAGGAAGTGCAAAGGGCTCTGCTTGCCTGCCCAGTGTCCAGCAGGTGGGACAGGATTGCTTTCCTGTAGGTGAGCAGGGACAGCTGTGGGAGTGATGCTTCTGGCTGTACCCAGGTTGCTTCTTGATTGGGCCTTGGACAGCTATATGGGTGCTGGAGAACTCTTAACAGACCATCCAACTGGCCCTAAAGCACCCTTAGATCAGGTGTACAGGTGATAGGTGAGGTGATGTGTTATTTTTGTTTTCAAGCAGAATCAGAAAATCAGCTGGCCAGTAAATCAAACTGCATTCAGGCCTTCGACTGCATGAGGATAGGTTTCAGACGTCAGCAGTGCCACCATTGTGCTAAGTGATACTTTCCAACAGACTCAGTAATCTCTGCAAAAATGCTGCAGCTGTACACCAGAAAAGCTCCTTCTGTTACAAACCTGACATCAGTAAAGCATAAAAATGGAATTGCCAGTAACTACTTCATAGCAAATGAGAATTTAAATGCTGTATATAAAGAAAGCAAAAAGCCAAGACCAGAAAAAGCAACTGTTAGGTAATATAAAATACAAATAAAAAATATTTTAAAATCCAACAATCTAGCAGTCTGGCACTAGTCTTTTGTACTGATACTGATTTTCAGCTCAGCTGCTAAACCTCAGCTGTGCACACCTTCTGTGGCAGCCCACATGTTATTCCTGAAGCTTTCCAAAGGCACACTTGCTGACCTGACCTTTACGAGAGATACTGGGGAAGGAATGAAATGTTTCCTGCTTGACCAAGAGGAATGTAAACCACTGAAAATTGTTGAAGGCTGTAATGTATCCCTGGTAGAAATGACTAGCCAGCAGTCTGCTGGTCTGATCGCAGTGCAGGTGCCGTAGAGAGCTCAGCACTAAAGCTGATCAGCTCTCTACTGCTTTGCTGGTGGAACTAAGAAAACTAAATCACATCTCTGCAGCATTGCTGCTCCTTATGAAAAGGAGCTTCTTACAGGTGTCACTGATGAAGTACCTTTATTATCGTCACCTTATATTTTGCATGAGAAAATGTTGTTAAACTTGCATAAGGTTTTTCCAAACTTTTTCAGGCATATGACTTGACATTTTCCATGCCCTAATACCCAGAATATAGTCTTACATTAGAATTCCTAAGATGTTGACGTTTCTCTTTAGAAAACCCCAGGACTTCAGCCTCTGGACAAGGACTTGTCATTTGACAGGGAGGTAGTTTTTATACTCTTACTTCTGTAATTTTGGCTCAAACTCAGGCTCACTGACTGCTCAAGCGAGTAAATACTGCTGCAGGTTAAAGGTGTAATGAGTCAGGATGCAATAAAAATGACTGAGGCTCTCAAAGTATATTCAGAAAAAAAAAAAAAAACCAACAAAAAAAAGTGCCTGATGGCTGGTACAGAGCCCAGCTGGCCTGGCATTGCCCACAGCATCATTATATTCTTCTTCTCCTTGCAGCAGGGGGGCTCATTGCCACTGCCAGCTGGGAAATGTTCCCTGGCTGTGCTGATTCCCCAGTGCCAGTGAATTGTTTGTTGGAGTGCTTGTTGGCTCAGGTCAAACCTGTGCCATCACCAAAGAGTACAGAGAGGTGAGTGTCAGTGCCCTGGGGCTGACTAATTTACTAGCACAGCTTTGACCTCAGAGATCCTGAGCCCATGTGCTATCCTCACATGCAAACATGCTTCATGCTCTTGCTCTTCCTAAACAAGCTTGAGTTGCATGAGCAACATACAGAGCATATGTGCTGGTCCAGAACTACCAGTGGCAAGCTACACTTCCCTTGAAACAGCTTCTTCTCCCAACCTTAGGAAGCCCTTCTCCTTATTTTGGGAGGTACTGTGCTAGAAGCAGCCTGACTTGACACCAGCTGGGTTCAGTGTGCTGATCAGTGGGGCACTGGGTCATGCAGGGCAAAGCAAGATGCTGGAGACCTACCACTTTCAGCCACTGGAGGGACTGGGAGTGTCAAGTTAGCTCAAGATTTTACAGAATTTGATATATGGAAATACTAGTGATGACCTGTAATGTGCTCAGAAAATACAAATGAGATTTGGACCTCTTAAATATTAATTAATTCAAATGTACTATAAACTAATTAATATAATCTAGCCTTTGCTTTTTAGTAGGGACATCTGAAATGTTCACAGATAATAGGTCAGACCAGGAGACTTGAAGGGAATAACATTTTAATAGAGAACTTATATTAGATTTTATTTGTTCATTAGATCCCTTATTGAAGTTCTGAGATTTGGAAGCACAATATGTAATCATTCTGTCATAACGATATAAAACCCCCATATTGTTTGGCATTGGTTATAAGGGTATCAAATAAAAAGCTAACACTAGATTAAAAAAAGGGTGAAAAATCAGCATGATTACATTTTTTGTCACATCTGGCATCCAGTAATTATTTTGGTGTCTTAAAATGCAAGTGACCAATTGCGTAAGAAATGGATTATCCATGCACGTATGGATAGTCAGATCCAAACGCTTCCCTCGCAATAAAAATCGTCCCCTTATCTCCTAAGAACACGCTGTAGGGCCTGCACGACTCCACATAGTCGGTGCATGGCAGTCAGATGCAGCGATGAAATCACAGCGCCACTGTGAGGCCACAGGACTGCAGCACCCCGCAGCTCCCTCTCCTGAGGGCTACTTTCCTTGCACCTTTTAGACACGTTGGTCAGGTGCAACCGAAATAGACAGCGGGCTAACGTGGGTTTAGCAGGCAGTCAAACAGCGTGTGATGCTTTGGTTCATACCCTGCAAGTACTGGGCTTGACTCGAGGATGGGGGAAAAAAATGGCCACAATTAAGAATAAAATTCGAAGTTGTGCTTATTGAGGGAGCAGTCAGACCAGCTGCCATTTTACATGACTGGCTATTTGAGAGAAATGCTCCCAGTAAATAACAGAGATTAGTGATACAACTGGTAGCCATTCAAACACATTATAGCTACATTTAAAAGAGATTTTTAGTTGGTTGTTGTTTTTTTTTCAAAGTCTCTGTCCCAGATAAAAACCAGAGGTTTTTTTCTTTGAAGTGTCTGTCCTTTTTCTCAGGAGTTGACTGATTTTTCAGCTCCACAACATCCTTATCCAGGTGCTGCTCACCACCTGCCTGTCCCAGCTCCCCATGTCATCTTCAGTGTGGCTGGGCCATGCGTGGCTGTTTATGTGCACTGCTGAGCACTTCAGTGCTGGGCCCTGAACTCTTGCATGTCTATCTTTTATCAAAATTAATGTGGAAAGTCTGTGCAGGTATAAACTGATGGGAGGTCAGAGGTTAATACACACTGCATATTCTGGGATCTACAGGATGGGAAGAAACTGCATCTCTGGTTTCAGGTTGACTACAAGGACAAGCTGAGTGGAAATGGGGGAATCTTGGAGACAGTCCAGACTTTGGGCTCTCAGACCCAGGTAGCTCAGCTAACTGTAGATGAGATGATGGGGTCACAGGAATTCACAGCTTTTATGAAAGGGAACAGATATTCTCAGCAACAGGCCCTACCTCTTACTATTTGCATCACTGTATAGTATTGCAATATTTTAAAGTCAAAGAGTAGTCATTTTAGACTCTAGACTGTTTCCACACAAAGAGACAATAAGAAATAAATACCTGTAAATAGAATGGTTCTGAACATTCTCCTTGGCTGCTTCTGAAGTTGTGTAGTAAGGTCAACAGCAATCAAATATTCATTAACAGCTCTGCAGGTCAGTAAAGGAGAGACAAAACTGGCTCAAAGACAGGTCAAGAAAGGTATCAGCACATAGAACTGTAGCCCATATAATTTGGAAATATAACAAATGTTTTTCCACCTTTTCTTATGACAGAAGCCAAATATTATTAGAGTAATATTTGGTCCAGCACAACGCATTCCCTTTATCTAGGGAGTCAACGGGGGAGAGGAGAGAAGCTCTTCAGGCTATGGAAGTTGAATTTAATAGGATTCACAGAAGAGATTTAAGGATCTAATCATCCATATCGCTGCTCAAGTCCAATTTTTATCCCCCAAAGCTACTAAATTTTTAAAGCATGTATTTTTGGCAGCACTCTCCAGCAAATACCTCCCCTTGGAGCACATTGTATTGTGTCGGCTGTATTGTATAAATGAGCTTCGTTGCCATCTCTGTAACCCCTAAATGCCAGTAAGCAGCATAACTAGGTATTGCTGTATCTCACTGGACTGCTCTAGTCTTACCCTCCCACTTAATAAAGCCAGAAGAGGACAGACATTCAGCATAGGGCTTGGGACACAGTGTTATGCACCCCTACAGTGCTCAAATGTCATGATCCAGAGTCAGAACTGACTGTATTGGGTGCCCAGGAAGTCCTGTCCAAATGTGAAGAAGGATCAGGTGTCTACACAGCGTTCAAAGTAATTGTCACTTCCACCAAAGGAAACACTATAGATAGCAGTATGTTTGATATTTCATACGTGTATCTATATACACATATAGTTCCATACGGAGGAAAAAGGGTGGGGAAATGTAAACCAAGATAACGATTCATTTTCTTACATTTATCCTTCCCTGGGTTGCCCCTGTTGTGTATTCAATACATTTCAATGAGTGGAGTAGGAATAATATTGTCCTTGATTCGGAAGGAGCTATTTGGGCACTGGCCATTACATCCCATAGACCCCTCACTGCCATTGGCACAATGCTTGTCAAGAGGCCTGTCAAGTCCTTTTAACAGAGAGTGAAAAAGTAGGAAAGTGAAATAACTGTGGATTTTGATTTATTTTTTTTTTATCAGCTTACTTTGGACAGGAGAACATGGCTCTTTTCCTTGAGCTCCCAAAATTCCCCTTTAAAGGAACAGCCATCTCACTTAAGGCTACTATCTCCATAGAACATCCTTCTGAAAACATGAGGGCATTGTCTTAGCTTACTAAATGCGAGGACACCTGGCTTGATTACTGTCCTTTCTGAGGAACTATGAATGTCTCACTTCACAGCAGCTCCCTTCAAAAGAAGTGCACGTCTTGCGCCCGCAGGGCAGAAGGGGTTCATTCACCAGTGCTGGGCTCACAGCCTGCACTGGGAGGTGGCCAAGACTCATCTGAAAGGCACAGCCTCGCTGCTGGGGAAGGGAGGCTAGCTCAGGTTTTCTCATAACTTGATATGTACTGCAGAGCACTGGAAAAACAGGAGGGCAGACTTAGAAGGGTTGAGCTGCCATCACCCTAAGGGCAGCCCACAGATTCCTTCCTTCTGCTCTGCTCCTGTCTCCAAGGGTCCCAGAGGCAAAAGTCCCTAGAGGCTCCTGGGCACAGGAGGACACAACACACTCTGAAAACACCTGAGAGAAAATGAAGTCCTTCTGCTAACCTCAAGTACCAGTCTTAGCTGCATAAAAAGGTTAATATTTGGGTTTTGACAACTTCAGCTTTCAGGAATAGTGCACAAGTTGTGCACTGAGCCTCCCAAAGAAGTGTCATGGTCCTTAAACATTCCTATGGGTCCTTACAGTTCTCCAGCCACTAAGTGCTTGGCAACACTGTCAAATATTTTCTCTATTACCTGGCTGCAAGCAGTTTGAGTCTTGTAGGGTAAGTACTGGGTCAAGGCTCTCAAGGTTGTTAAGGGCTATGGAGATGCTGTGAAAAAGATGTGGAAGGTACATGTAATATAAGAATTTGAGTGATTATGGAAAGGCCAACATTAAAGAGACAGCTGGAAGCAAAGTTAATGAAGGGGAGGAACCAGGGCTGTGCATGCCTTCCACCTACCCAATATCCTGCCTATAGCAACAGTGGCTGTGCTGAGTCAGGCAGCAAGAGCCAGAAATCTCATCAGATGGATAAAGATTATAAATTAAATACCACAGAGAGTACCTGGATAGTTTTGGATGTACTTTAATCCTCTCATTAGTCCCAACACTGAGAAGTGCACAACTGTACTTCAATTATTATAGCTTTTCTGCCTTGGTAGAGCAGTCATGCCTTCAACTCAAGAAAAGCCGGTCAGTGCCAGTGTATATCACTCATCTGAAAATAAGATGATGGATCTTGTTTCTGGGGAATCTCTCATCCTGAGACCCTTATCTTTACACTTAAAAAGAAAGACAAACAAATTGAGATTGCCAAGGTTGTCTATGGACTTGGATGATAAATGTGTACTCATTCCTGTAGAAGTTAAGAAATGAGATATTTCACAGCAATTTTGAATAAGATTATTTTAAATGTTATTTCTTTTCTTTGTGGTACCACGTTGATTACATGAAAGATATGCAATATCACATATAACGACAACAGAAAAAATACACTGGTGGACTATTAAAGGCTTTTTTTCATCCCATTTTTATAGCATTAAAATGCTAGATTAGAATGTCTGATGGTATTTATCAGACAAATGCCAAATCTCAGTAATCACAGAGTCACTGGGAGGTAATTCTGCACTGCTACAAAAGCTGCACTCATTTACTTTCAAACTTGTGGCTATGAGCCAGTGTAAATGGGCAGCCTAAAATTATTAAACAAGGAACTATTTCTTCAACTGTGAGAATCTCTCTGGCTACAGACCTTCGGTAGCTCCTAGTGCCATTAAATCAAAAGTCTGATCCAATTCCTAGCTTTGTGTGGGAACTTGCTCAGACTCACTTCATTTCTCACTTGACCAGGATTGAGCTTTCAAACCTGCACAACTCCTACAATATTCATCAACTGCTGAGGGTACAGAACTGTATTCCTCAAACACTGTTTTGCATTCTAGTGAGAAAAATAATTAGCATAAGCATATTTCTGTAATTGTAGTAAAAGGTTTTGCTTTCTCATGGTGCTAAAACATTTTTAATTGGAGTCACAAGCTGAATTCATTTTATATAATCACCTTGGATTCTGTAGTTCAGCTGGTAAAAATCATTATCCCAGTTGGCCCCTAGCAGTCTTCCCCGACATTTGACCAACCAGTCCTGACTATGGACAGGAAAGGCTGCCTGGTGCTCCGGGAGATGGTGGAAATGCAGGAAGCTGTCAATAGCCAGCTCAGGCTAATGGAAGCAGATCTCTGCAGGGGTTGGGCCAGCTGACGATTGGGTCTTAATTACATGGGAGAGTTCAATTGCATTTCCCTGCAATAGGTTATGTCTGTTTGACCATGATATCTACTTGGTTTCTATACCCATTTAATTACATTGCAGCCTTCATACTTGCAAAATGAAGGAATTCTTATGAAGTGAAAATTCAGAAATATATTGGTTATCTTATTTTTAAATGGTTTTCATCAGTCATATAAACCCATTAAGAACTTTCATTGTATATGCATTCAATAGAAATACCAATGTATAAATGTTGTTTTCTTATCGAATTTCTCTGTTCCAAAAGAGCACTTCTCAGCCTGTTCCATGCATCCTTACCTTTATATTTCTAGCAAATGAGCCATCTAGCTCTGCTCCACAGAGAATCTCTGTCCAGCTCTTCCCTTGCTTCCATGGAGATTGATTCAGTCTCCCTTTTGAGACTTCTCTACACTTTTTTACATATTTAGAAGAAGAAATACTGTGTCATTCAACTCAAGGTCTTTTCTGCTTTCAGCACAGCAGTTAACATGTTTTTTCTTGATATCCCTATGTCAGTTTTTGTCTGACCTGTCTTTAAGACCTCTTTCTCCTCTGTGACTCATCCACCTTTCTCCTACACTTTAACTCTGTTTTCTTCCTGTGCCTTCTTAGTTATCTAATTAGTTGGAGTCAGTCTGAGCTTTCAGCCTGACACTTCCCAGATCTAAGAAGCTTGTTGCCTCTTTCTGTTCAGACTCATGTCTCAGCCTGTTCTTTCAATTTTCTGGGACATAGCTCCAGCTACAGACTCTCCAGCATCTCATAATCATCTTTCCAAACTCTTCCCATGATGTCCTTTCCTCGACACAATTCAAAACTTTACTTTACTCTCCCTATCTTTTCCATTACTTGTCATATTTAATTTTCCTTCATACTTTTTCCTCCAACTATTAGTAGTTCTTCCATCAGATCTGTGTGTCTGTGTCTCTCTCTTTTTCTCCCTTGGAAAAGGAAAGTTGTCTTTATTACAGTAACTGGAGTAGGGCCCATGAAACTGGAAAAGGACTATTTTTAACCAATAAGGGCATTAAGGGATCCTTTGACACTTCAGAGTACAAATTTGTTTAGCTTTCAGAGTAGAGGAAAAGGGTGCCAATTATGGAGCATAGGGTGTCTGCACTAATGTGTACACTTTGAAGTTAGAACTACAGGAGGCACCTTTGCCCATGAGACACTGAACCCAGTGTCTCTGAACCCAGCCAGTCCATAAACAGTGATCAATAGTTCAGCTGCAAGTCCATCTTCCTATAAATCCTTTTATATCTTGCTGTGAAAACATTCCAGTTAAGCAGTCAGCCATGTTATCATACACCAAGCTCTGACCCTTGGACTTATGTAGGCTCTGCTCAGAACTGAAGTCTCAATAACGTTTTCTTTCTTACTCTTCTCAGAGCTTTATACAGCTTCCAAATCTGAACCACAGTAGCTGTATTCAGTGCCTGGAAGAACAGTTCCTATTCATTATCTTCCCTCCTTGGTCTCTCCAGTACTCCTTAGGATGCCAAATTGCCATCAGTGTTGTTACTCTTAGTTTGTATTTATCTTTTTGTCCTAATGGCTCAGTTTCGTTTTGTGTTCTTTTAGGAATTATAATTTTAAAAATGTATCATGCATTTATTGGAAATAGCTTTTTAAAGTGTCATATCCAGCTTCAGTCTAGGGTGCTTACTTGCTCATATTCTACAGCCATCTATCAAAGTACAGCACTATGAAATAATATCACTAATAGCTGTGGACCCAGAGTGGAAGAAGGTTGTAGGACCTCCTCTCTTAAGGGTATCAGTGCAGAACAGAACTGGGCTCTGAAGAAGCCAATGGATCAGAATTCAGCTTTTTGTTCTGCAATTGTGTGGCCAAAACTAGAAATCTTAACAAATTTATTTGTTGTCACTGAGTTTGGATGGGACCTGGAGGTTCACACTTGATAGATAAAATTCTTCATGATATAATATACTATCTATATAAGCTTTAAAATGTTTATATCACATCCAGGTGTGTTCGCAGTCATTTTATTTTTGTGGGCACATTTTCAGGCTATTTTTCAAGTACATAGGATGATTTATGCCCTTTCGACTTAGAGTGAAACTTATTTCACTGGAGTAATCATGGTTTGCAGTCTATTTTTTATCAATGACATGAACTCATGCACCAGCCTAATGCTCCATTATCCCAGGAACATCATATTGTTGTGGTATTACCTTTCCCTGGAGAAGGCTGAATTGCTTTTATTACTTCCTGCTCGAACAACCTCTAATCTCTTTCCTGGAGTTCTTCCAACAGGATGACTACGCTTCTGACACAACTGATTCAAATTGCCCTTGCCAGGATTTAATAGACTGAAATATTTGTCTCACTTTCTTCAAGGACACAGATTTGATTTCCGATAGAATCTGTGATTTGAAAACTAGTGTCGGGTTTTATGTAGTTTCCTATTTATCCTCCTATTTTGATGAACTTCCCCATGTTCTGAGTTTTCTTGATGCCAAATTGCTAAATATCGGTACCTACAGCCGGACTGTATGAGGGTTTAAAACCAAACCTGTAAATCCCATTGATTTGTCTTCCTATTCAAAATCTAAACTACCCAGAATTTTTTAAAAAATTCCTGGGTTTCTGCATTAATTCTGTGAACTGTGACTTCTTAGTTTGTTAACGAGTCCCTGAACTATACTGATGTACAAAGCAGTTAGATCTTCTAGGGCCAAGAGTTTAGCAGCAGTCCCAGGGCAAATGCATACTGTACCCAGCATTCACCAAGTGAACCATGTGGCTGTATGCTAGAAAATATACTAGAAAATATACAAATACACTCAAAATATACACTTCCATTTCTAAACTAACAAATTAAATTCCCCTGAGATTAAGCAGCAATAATTATTCAAAAAGTTTCAGCTTTACCCTTGAATATAATGCCTAGAACAGGGCTTGGGACTTGCTGTGGTTGGGGAAGGAGAAGAGGTCTGTGGATGTTGGCAGAAGAGGAAAAGGAGGGCCTTTCCCATGACCACCAAAGCCTCCTATGATTTCCTTCTCCAACACCCTGCCACAGGCCCACAGTCCTGCAGTGGTATCTCTATTGCTGTGCAGCTTGCTCAAGGGCCTATAAAAACCATTACCAAAGAAATGCCCTTTCAGTTCTTGGGAAGGTATAGAAAAAAATTAAAGCCATTTCCTCCTGCTGACCGGGTCTGAACAGAACAAACATCTCAGACAGGTGGAGAGTTGCAAGCCGTTCGGCTCCCACTCTGTTTCTTCTCCCAGTCTGTAACATGCTTTTTTACTCTTGGCAGAAGGATTTAAGAGAGGGCCCTGAGCCTAATAGTTGGCTGACACTTAAGAAAATTGACAAAAATGAGGGGAATGGCTTATCGGTGTCTCTTGTGAGATGATGAAGATCGACATAAAGACAACATCTAAATTGGCTTTTTAAAGCAAATTAAATTCCATGGGATGGACCCTATCTTATTTTTAGCATCACTTCATACACTAGGATCTCCAAAAGCCTCTCTGTGCTGTTTTATCGCAAAGAACAACAACCACAACAACTGAGTCCTTCTGGTGATGGATCTGATCTCAGGGGAGGAAATCACAGATATAAAAGAGTAGGAAAAAGAGACATATTTACTTACGATGAGAACTCTTTTCCAAGTTACCTGGATTCTGACAGTCCAAGTTCCTTTTTAACAAAGTGTTTAGACCTGGTTATTTCAAACCAGTTTAGTCCTGCTCAGCTTGGTGAGAGCAGGTTGATCTAGAGTAGCTGAAGATCAAATCCATTCTCTTTTGCTACTGGAAGGGTACAGGCACCAAAATAGAAAGCTGAGCCCACAGGGAAAAGAAAAAAAAAAAAAAGAAAGAAAACTATATGGTAAGAACAGTGAACATCTTTCCATTTACTTCAGTGACACAAAAATTTCTGTTTACTATTAAGATTACTAATCACAGGAAGGTCCTCATTTTGAATCTGATAGCACACACGTCTATAGTCTACCACCTGCAGTTTGACTATCCAAAACATAAGCAGAATTTGCTTGCCCTCTTTAGTGCTCAGAGCTGGTTCAGAGCAGTGTGGGCCCCCAGAGGCCCTGTGCTTTTTAACTGCACCCATGCCTGGATTCAGTGACAAAACTGCACTCAGATATTAGGTCCATTAACGATGACTGCATTTTAAATGGAAAGTGTGACTTATTTGATTATCCATTTAGTCGGAACATGATTGTTGAATACCCTTTTAGAATAAAGTATTTAAATCAACCCAATTCTCCCTGGATGTCTTATTAACTACTATTCAATAAAAGAGTGGCAATTACTTGGCTCTAAAGTAGTTTTTTTTCCCTCCAACAAAAACATTCTAAGGCATCACACAAGTGTACATGCAGCAGTGGACAGGAAGTTTCCTTTCAAGTTTGGGCAATCACCCATCCATCTCAGCTTTTCGTTTCTTCAAGGTTAATTCTTATTTCACTGTGTTTTAGTGGCAATAAAGTTTTTCTAGGTGGATTTATTCTTGCCTATTCATAGAAACCCAATGTGAAGATCTTACAGACTCATTACTTTCAAAACTTTAGAAGAAAATACAAAAGTCTTCTCTCAGTCAACTGCACTTTTCCTTATCTCTGCCTTTTTTCTCCAGTCTGTTGCTTGCTTACTTATTACCTACATGCTTATTTCTCATGTGCCCTCTTCTTTGACACCTACTCTTAAATTTTGTCGAGGATTTAGTACTTGAATGTGTACCTGAAATGTACCTTACATCTGCTAAACCTCCATAATATATATCAGCCACCCTATATGCACAGAATACAGTCATGTCCTCTGTCTGATCTATAAACTTTGTCTGTTCATTGCTGCTGGTTTTTCATGTCTTTAAAAAAGGAAATATTTTGTTTACCTGGAATATTCATTCTCAGCATCATTGCAGTGATGTTCATGGGCTCTTGGAATACCACACTTTAGCTATACATATTTAATAGTGACAATTTCTTGTGCCTCAATCAACTAAAGGAACTTAATTGCATATGGTCTTAAGAAATCGATCCTGCCATACAAGGAACAGCAGTCTCTGACAAGCCAACCTGAGGTCACAAACGGAGCAGAAGCTGAGCACACCACCCACATGAGATCAACTAATGTTGCTAGGACCTTGCTGTATCCTGTCCTTACCTGGGGAGATGCTCCAACACCTCAGAGAAAAGTGGAATATTCACCCTGGTCACCTCTTGTGATTTCTTTTCACACTAGGGTGAACTCTGAGATCTCCCGTCTTGATTTTCTGGTGGACATGGTCACCACTCTGTTTGCAATAAGAAACATGGCCAGAAAATATGATTGTGTCACTGGGGGCTATTTGATTTAAAGAAGTTATTGTTTGAGGGGTCCCCTCTTTCTTCCCCCCTCCCTTTTCAAGGTGGCACAGCTGTCACAATCAAAGGACAGGACTGTGGCAGTGCAGCTATATGCACACCCTCCAATAAAAGAGGGCAAATGATGAGTTGGTGGCCTCAAGGAGCACAGACCTGTTTGTGACCTCCCTGCTTAGATCCTCTTAATGAGCTATCATGGTGCTGCCAGGCTGATCAGGGCTGCAGTGGGGAGCCTGGCCCAGGGAAGCCTCTAATTAACAGTGGAGACCAACCCACTGAGGCCAGGGTAGAGTCAACAACTCTCCAATTGTGTGTTTGCATTAGGACCCAACTTCAGTTGCTGTTCAAATGCAGAATGAAGCAAACCAACATCCTTCAAAGTAAAATTGAGCCTCAGATAGGAAATATGGAGAGGCTTCAGCACTTTGAGCTTTCCGAGAAATTATGACTGAAAAAATCTGGGTATATGTACATTTTAGCTTTAAGCACACCTGTTGAAAAGGTAGGGGTGCAAGTGGTAATTACAATATCACATTACTATTACTTGGTCACATGCAGCTATGTGCCCTTTGCTTTAATCATTTTTCAATTTTATCTGTAGTTTTATTCCAGAACACAGCTCCTCAAGTATTATTTGGGCTATCACTTCAAGGTTAAGCATCTATGCACCTTATTATGGGCTTAGAAGGTGACAAAATTGGTAGTTCATAGATTAATAAAGTTGACAGCCCTTCTTGCAAGGATAATGCATGAACCCATACCAAAACAGAAGCAGAATGCCTGGGGCTATTCATTTTGGACAATAACCTTTCAATGAACATATTTATCCAGAAAAACTTTATGAAAAACATCTCAGTTTTAGAAGAGCTGCACCAATACATTTGCAGTTTGTTGCCTGGTATTAAGAGCAATGCAATACAGAGAGATGTACAGATTCCTCCTGTGCTGTGTGATTCACAACACATGGCTCTGGCCAACCTGCAGCATCTCAGGAATAGACTAATTTTGTATGACACAAGGTTTCTCAGGATTTATCTCTAGGAGTGTTCTACACAGTGAGGACAAAATAATCCCACAATATTTTTTTGTTTCATATAACATAATGTTGTGCTCATTTCTGAAGGGTGATTGGCAAATGAAGATACACTGCTTAAGAAATCTGTTCTGATATCTAAATTCCTGCTCCTTCACATGCTTCTCACGTCTCCATGAGAATTTAAAAAAGCCCCAAGTCAGCAGAATAGTTCTGTTTAAGTTGTGCCATTGACTAGCATGAGGGAACAGCACAACAATGTATCCCTGTGAAATAATCTGTTTAGCATGAGGTCAGTCACAAATACTAATGCATGTTGGCATAATATATTCAGGGGTTCGTTTACAGTATTCAGCTTGTTTGTCTGTCCTGTCAACAGCTACTGTATCAAGCATTTGTTACACACAACAATGTGAATTAACAGAAAAGCCCAGTGTTTATTGACTTGACTTGGAGCTTTTTTGAAAAGTCGACCAATACAGCAATGCAAAAATGATCCTGAGAATGACACATGGCTCTACCCACCAGGGTGTGTCCTGCCGAGGCACCCATGGGGCCATGACCATCCCTGTCACCTTCTTTTGATATTAGCACAGTTTACTTATGATCAGTCGTTCCAGCAAAGGGTAACTTGGTAGGGGTTTAGGCACAGAGCTCTGGGGAAGTTCTGCTTTGGCCATCTGCTTTTTTTGCCATGGACCAGAGTGACTGGACACTTGCTGTAGTGAAATCTCAGTTGCCAGCACCAGCATCATGCCAGCCCAGAAGGACCTGGACACTGGGTGCCACTGGTTTCCTTTTTTTTCTGATCAGGCTCTCCCTGTGCTGGCAAAGGAACCCATAAACTAATTCAACTGGAAATAACTGTAGCTCTTCTTCTGAGTGTGAGAAAGCAGCTGTGCAGAGCTGTGCCTCATGGCAGTGGGCAGGCTGGTCTCCTAGCCTCAGTAAACACTCGTGTCTGTGCTGATGCAAGTCCTCTGCCCTGTGGAGGGAAAGAGCATGAACCTGCTGACTTAGGTGGGTGTCTTCACAGGTCTTTGACCTCCTTTTGACTAACACACTAGTTGGTATTTGCTGGCCTGAGTAAAAGGTGTGCAGAGCTTTGCCTTACTCTCTATTCCTTTACTTGTTTGTAGAGATAACCCCACGAGTCAGTTCTTTATCAAGAAATCTAGTTATTCAAAATGAGTAATGAAATATTTAAGACAAAGTTAAATCGAGTGGCTGCAGCTGCCCTGTTGGTAGGAACTGTTTCATGTGGGTGCCATGTGTAAGAGGTTCACCTAGCACTTTGAAGGGATGCAAAACCATATGTCTTTTAAGCATTAACCTTCCCCACTGTAAGACTTCCTCTTTGGCGTGGCGGTGGGATTCAGCCGAGGGTGAGCTTGAGCTGGCTCCTCCAGCCTGTGCAAGGGGAAAAGGAAACATAACTCTCGATGGGAGGCCAAGTGAGGATGTGAGGACATAAGTTAATGACAAAATTCTTATCAAGGCTATCATTTCTACTTCTATAGGTTTCACTTTACATTATCTTCAATAGAAACTAACTCCCCAGAATTTACTGTCTTTTCATTTGTCTTGAACTAGAGCAATCCATCTGTTTCACACGTTTGTTTTTATTTTGTCAGCTGAAGTAGCTGAACTTTTCAGATTCAGTATCTGTGTATTTTTATATCAATTCAAGTCTCACATGGAAAGCTTATTTGAAATTAAAATCTAAGCTATAGGGAAAGACTATTGCTAAATGCAGGATTAGGCTACATTGATTGTCACATCTCATTTTTGACAGACTAGTCTTATGGTATACAGCAATTTTTCTCCAAACATCTTACTGTAAGCTTCATCATCCAGTGATGAATGGATGTAAATCATTCTTGAAAGCTATCCTACTAGATGTATTAAAAAATCTAAACGCCTGACAGGCAACCAAACCCAGAACCAAACCTGCAGAAAAGCTTGAGATGACTGACAGGGAAATTAATCCAGTTTCTTCTATTGTATCTTACATGGAACATCAAATTCTAGCTGTAAAAAATAGATAATTTTATCTACTGTTAAGATTGCAATGATTCTTGCCAAGCTTCAGTGTGTATAACTAAAACGTATACTCTGAGAGCGAGCCTCTTAAAAACACAGACCATGCCTCTGCAATGGTCCTATTATGTTATTTATATTATTACAAATGTTTACTGAATAAACTCACCAAAATCAGCTACATAATTAAAGTGGTTTCCATTATTAATATCTGTAGCAGAATGTTTTTCAGCTGCAGCCTGAAATCCATGCTTTATAAAAGGAAGCTTGTGGTTCTGCCACGTGACTGTCTCCAGCACATAAACTGGCTGTGGCTGTGATTTTCCTGCTGGAGGCTGCTGTCATTAGCTGAGAATCCGGACACTCTATTAGACAGTTATTCACTGAAAAAAAATATGCATTATGCAAATGTCTGCCTGAAGACCTGCCTAAAATGCCACAAGCAGAAGTCTCAGCTGGTGTAAGTGAATGCACGCCCCATAGCTTTGGTGCCTCTGAAATATCTGTCCTGGGTTCCAATTTTCAGCATCCCTGCTCTCACCACCAGTGAAAATAGACAATTTGCCAAATTTTCTTCAGTTTTAATTATTGGCTTTGGCTGCATTCCTACCTTTCTTCATTGTTCATTATTAGCTGTGGCTGCATTTCCATCTCTGACCTCAAACATACTGTACCTATGTATTTTGTATGATGCTGATACATGATTTTTCTATAGTAAGTGTTTTGAAAACAGTTATTAATTAGTCTCTCTTATTTTAATCTACTGCCTTGATCTGTGCAACAAGTGTCCTGGTACAAACCCGAACGTACCCTGCAGATGTCCTCCTTTTCTGCCCCTTGCCACTACTGCAGAGACGATGTGGTACCAATCCTAAAGGGTAGAGCCTCTGTCCTTCTCACATGAATAGGCCCTGATGTGCGGAGATGGATCCTGCCGGCAGCATCCCTCTGAAGATGATGCTGTCTGACAACGTGCATCAATTCAGTGTTTCTTCCTCTTATTTCAGACCACCAGGGGTTCTGGCAGTGTGATACTGAAAATGTGTTATATGTTGTCTGTCCTGATCCAAAGGGTTAATAGTGGTCACTGTCATGGATGTGTTTTAAAAGGAGTGACTGGAGTGTCAGAGCAGGGTGGCAACCGAACAGGCCGAGCAGAGAGCTTTGCTGAGCCACCCGCCCCGCTTGAGCACAACCTGCCTGTGGCAGCCATTGCCAGCGTCACACGACAAGACTTCCTGCCTCACTTCTTTGGTACAGAGACCAAGGGCAGTCCTGACCAATTCAGAACCATATCAGCGTGGTGCTTTGGCAAGGTGAGCTACTGGCCCTACATGCTACTGAGCGCAGGCTGGACTCCTGGTTGCTCAGAGGAAGCCACCCCCTCCAGTTTGGCAGGTTCAGCAGTGGGCAGCGTGGCACCTCTGTCTGATCCCACTCTGAGTGGTGGAGACTTGACATGAATCACAAAAGCTGAGCTAATTGGCTGCAAACCAACTACAACAACGTGCTTTTTAACTTATTATTGTTATAGCTGCCAAACAGTGTTACCTATAGACACTGATCTGGGATCTGACATCCTAGCAAGGTGTTCAGATTCTGGTTTCTGATTCTGCCTCCAAAAGAAGTTGCCATTTCTGTTCACTTTTGGGACAGGGTTAGCTGCTGAATTTCAGACTAAGCACCCCTGCCCTATAGTTCTCCTGAATTTATCAAACAGCAATTCTGCCCAAAATGTCTGTAATTTATGTTCACGATAATAAGGGGGTGAATTGGAATGAGGTCATTAATACTGTTATTTACAAAAAGACCAGCATTGCTTTTGCAAAACAAGCAAATGATTATGAACTTATGTCTCATTTTTCTCAGGCACAATTGTACGGCGGCAGATATTTGTGTATATATATATATATATTTGCATTCACATGGGATGGGAAGTTGTGTAGATACATTGCTTTGAGTAGCACTTTTCCCCAGGCTTTTGCTAACCAACAACTCTGACTTCCCTCTAGTGGTCAGCTGTTATTTTTAAACGCTAATGATTAAAGACTGGGCTGCCTCTCACATTATTAAAAAAAAAAACCAATTTGCTTTAGAAAAATATGCAGGATCTTTCCTTTTGATAAAGTTTATGGCCATTGTCTGATTTTAACAGAACAGCAGAGGCTGTTTTCTTATTGTAGGAAAAATTTGGAACCAAGCATCTGTTGGGAAAAAGCCAGAAAATAAAAATAATCTCAGCTAAATAGATGCTCATGCTAACTAATTAGCTGATTAATTGTTCAAGTTACATAATTACACCTAAAAACTGTGGCTTGTGGCCACTACAAAATTAAAGCTACACACTTGTAGGCAGTGTAGCTGGTTTTCTAGTGCTTTTTCATATGGTGTTTGTATCTAGAGACCATCAGACATGGACTGGCAAAGGGCACTTTTCCTCTCCTTACTGGAAATCATACTGTTGCAGTACACATCTGCTTTTTTTCCCATTCATCTGTTCTCTGACTTGACCAGAAGCTGTTTCGATTAGCTGCCTTTTTTTTTTTCCTCTCAACATTCTTGCTGAAGAAGCCTTTAAAAATGTTGCTTTTAGTATTCCATGTTTGAAGCCCTTATCGTGTAGGTTCTTCATTTACCAAACAGTTTGTATCTCTCCCTTTTATCTTCTTCATCTCAACAGCTTGGAAAACTCCCACTTTCATAAAATTACTGGAACAACACTAGCCAAATTGCCAAGCAAAGGGAAAAGGGCCTCTTCAGCTGGCCTTGCCCTGCCCTTCCAAAAATCAGTTGCTGTCCTGGAGATAGTTTAAGCTTGGTTCAATAAGTAAGGAAATTAAAGCAACCCCGGGTTGTTTTTTTGTTGGTTTTGTTTTGTTTTGTTTTCCCCACCTATTTCCTACCCCAAATCTACAAATTTACTAACAATTTTCAGTTCAGTTTGACTGAAGTTTCTAAGATTAGTAAGTCTTTCTAAGACTCTTGAAATGACAGCTGGATAAATAGAAAAAAAAAAAGAACCAAACATAAAATGGCCTCTCATGAGACTGATGTGCTATTAACCTCTTCTGTGCTCTTTGTCAACAACAGGGGTTCTGGTCACCACCTAGGAGGTTGTGCTGCTCTAGAGTAGCAAGGGCCTCTACCCCATGGGTAAAGCAGCCTTTGGCTGCCCTTTTTTTTCCCTTTCAGGCCAACTGTCTTACTATTTCTCAAATCTTTACAAGAAACCTCAAATATTATACCTTTCTTCTTTCATTCTCTCTGTCCCAAAAGTTTCATTTCTTCTTCTTACCATGCAGGGTGGGCTAACTTCTCATGCCAGCATGCCTCAAAGCTTCTCTTGCCACAGCACATACATTGCAGACCGTCTGTTGGAAGATAACTTGAATTCTGTAATTTAGGAAAGTTAATTTGTACCCTTAGTTCTTGAAGTCTAGATCTTTACAAACACACGGCAGAGCAATGTATGGAGTTTGCAGCTATGCTCTGTCAGGTAAGATGCTGGGTTTCAAGACCAAATCATCCCTCTTTGTTGGCCTTTGGACTGGCAAATAGAGCAGCACCCTCTGGAAGACACGTATAAAATACAGTTTATTATTTCTTAGAGGCAAATGTAGTTCATTCCTTAATGCAGCACGAGACCCAGCAATTTTTAAGAAGTTAGGCACCAGAATTAGATTACCTAAACTCTCCCTGTTTGAAGGCTTAGGTCCAAACCCCTGGCCACACAGATTTGTACAGCATGGCAGGCTGGGAACCAGGTATTTTTCCTCCACTGATAATCAGAATCTAATAGAAAGCCAGGAAGAATGAAAATAGATTTACAGTAGTGCCTTAGATTTTTTTTTTTTACACGATGACACAGGTTTGGGTTTTCTCAGCTGACAGGGAAAGAAATCACCTATCTTCTAAACTTCTTGATTTTACCTAAGGGTACAGGAGAGCAGGTGGAAAGGCTGGCTGGGTCCTGGTGACAGGAGCTGCCTCCAGCCCTGCCTCTCTCCAATGTGTAAAATCTGCAAACCCATACTTGTCAGCTGCCTTCAATTGTACCCTGGGGGCTTCCCAGGGGAACAAAGTTAGTGATGCCAAATTCACAGTTGGGCAAACTTCTCCAATCCCAAATGAAGGATCCATCTTTCAGATACTAAACATGATCTGAGTTCATCAGCTCATCTACAAGTCAGCACAGTAAGAGAGTTTGTGTAAATTTTTGTTGCCACAATTCACAAGATCACAAGGTTCACAATTTTCCTCCTTGCTTACAGTCACAATGGATCACATCTACTGTCTGTCAGACTCCTCCTGACATGAATTTTTCTTGACAGCTTGGTCTAAAGTTTCCACTTCATATGTGCAAAGAGCAGTAAGAGATTGCTTCAGAGATTAAAAAAATTATAGCCAGTTGGATTTATTTGCTCCCCAAGGGACATCATTTGGGGGTACATTCCTACAAGTAGCACATTCAGTTATTTCATCTTCCCATGATACTAGTTGCTGCTTCTGCCAGCTCTGAAATGTTCTTCCCTGGGGTAGGAGGAGGAGAAAAACAGAGAGGGAGTAGGACAGCAACACAACAAAGGACAATTATTGAAATCTCAGGGTCTTCCTGCTTTTCTCACTAATTCTTCTTTATGAGAAGAAATCACTTACATACTGTAGACACTATTTCTTCATATATTATTTCTGTCTTAAAATGGGCCAGACAGCACATGGAAAGAATTTGGTTCCCAAATCATTGCCACTTTTCCTCTGCTATGCGGAGCCAAAAGGAAACTGCATTTTCCTAGAAACAATGCAAGAACAGAAGATTACAAGAAAAATCACCATTGGGGTATCCTCTTTAATTCCCTCCCCTGTTTAATTTATACATTCACTCCAGTGAGAATAAAATCCAAAGCAAAGATGTTGAAATGGAACATGTAGTAACTATATGTATTAGTACACTGTGGGGAGCATGCACAAAGACCATACGTGTATCTCCAAAAACACTTATCATATGAAATCTTTGTCCAGACAAACCCTAGGTAACTCAGACACCCCCTTTCCAGGAAGTATTCTTTAATCAAACCAGAAAGAGTTTTATTTCCTATCTCCCAGTCTGTGCAGTGCTGGAAAAATCAACAGATACCTGTACAGAAAAGTAGGCAGCCTAAGAGCTGAAGATGACAGAACTAAGACTATGCAGATGACAGAAGCTGGAGTGCCAGGGGATTCCAGTTACACAAGGAGGGCTCACAGAATGCCTTCTGATGCAGGGATAAAATATCTCTTTCAAGCATCATAGACAAACATCAGTTTTCTCAAGCATCTGAATCTCTTGGAATCCACAGTTCCCCTGTGGTCTTTCCAGAGCAGTTACCCTCCTGCCCAGCCTGTTTCCATTCATAGGCAGAATAGACAAGATATGAAAAGAGCATTGCAATGGGTTTTGTGTACTGTAAAAGATGTGACTGAAAATGTCCTCACTTCATGTACCGTTATAAAACAGACACCCAGAACTTTGTATGTCCTACAATTCCTTTAGGACACAAAATCCTGACTTGGGATCCTATCGGAGAGCTCTTAATTTCAAAGACACATACTTATTCTCTTATTCACTCTTACAGGTATGACTTACTTAAAAAAAAAAATAAAATTTTATTTTCAGAAATATGACTAAATAAAGCATTCATGAAAGTAAAATGTAAACAGCAGGAGACTTCAAGGGGAAATGGTCAGAAAAAAATATCATTTTTTCTAATGGTAACCATGTAAGGATATGCAATTGTTTGTAAATAGTCTGGCTGTAGTACAGGAAGTCCTATCACAGCACAGGAACAACTTCTGCCAGAGATGTTTCATGTGTTCTTCCACTTTGACTTCTTAATTACATGGTGAATCAGATGTGATTTTTACTGCTAGTGTAAACAGAACAAACAGTGAAATTTTAAAACCACATTTATTTTTAATACAAAATCTGTTGCACTATTACAGAAGTGAGCCTGTATGTTTACCCCCACATGCACAGATAATTCAGCATCTACAATTAAATAAGAGTAAAATTATTTTTATTTTTTACCAAAACCATTGGCAAATCCTAGTCAGAAATGTTCTCTTTGTGCTTTGTAATCAGTGTTTCTAGAATTAATTTCTTATTTTGATTCTCATTAAGAAAACTGATCAATGGAAAGCTCAAAGGTGTGAAAGAAGCTTATTACAGGTGGCTCATATTTGTGATTACATCAGTTGTGCTTTACCTACAGTATATACATGAAAGCTGTGTGGTGTACTATGGGCTAATGTAACGCGCTGGCAAAAGCTCTGAATGGTCCAATTAAGCTTCTGCAGTAAATAAGCAGAACGGTTCACTATTTTGTTTTCACAGCAAAAAAAATTAAAATAATTAAAATATATATTTAAGTAGATGCTTTAAAATACCATGCACACCATTGGCTATAGTACTTCTTACACAGTACAACATAAGCTTTGTTTTATTTGTCTGTAACACCTAGAAGCATAATAGCACCTACGCCTTCCGTGTATTTACAAATTCAACAAAATATCTACATATAAAAAGCTTACTTAAAATTAAACTTGATGCAAGTTATGAAAAACCAATTTATTGGCAAATGAAACTGAGCATTCCTTCAACCATAGGTTGTTATAAAAATTTCTATTTGGAGGTAAACTTTTGATTGATATAGAATGAGAGAAAATAATTTTGTAACCAACGATGGTAAATCTTGACCACTAAACCACAGGAGCACTTGTCAGGCTGAGCAACCCCCAACGCTCTGGGGTGCAGATCGTCACCAGGCTGCTGCGCTCACCAGGCCGCCACCCGGAGGAAAAGGTACTCTGCTGCTCTAGGCAGCTGCTCTGGCTTCTTAACAATTTATTTCACAAGAGCTCATGCCTTGCTGCATTAGTAAATAATTTAGCTCTGGTTGTGTTACCTTGCTTTGCTTAAATCTTCCAAGGCCATGAAAACATGCTGTGCTATAACTGTCTAGAGCACATTTATTTTAATGGAAAAAAATAATCAGACTCTTCTTTGTGTTATTTAAAATATTTAAACCCTTCCCTTTTTAGCACAACAGTTTCATAACACTTCTTATTTTTTCACATTTTTATTTCGTTTGGCAATAGCAGTAGCCCACTGATCACAGTTGCTGCACCAGCTGATAGTAGCACAGCACATTATGGAATGCATATTGTATAAAGGCACTGAATGTATTTTGCCCTGTATTTTCTGGAATATTTTATCTCATTTTTAAAGTTTTTTCTTTCAGTGACTGTACAAATTCCAAAATGCATTGCAATGTGTATCTTTTATGCCTTAAAAATCAATTCCATGTGTTTTGATGTAAAAATAGAACACTGTACTGCTGTAATACTCGATAGATTAAAAAGGCTATAAAGTAATAGGAGCAAAGAGCAGATAATAGGGTCTCATTAAGCATCGGCAAATGCAAGTGTCATACTTAAATCATTTAGCAATTATTTACTGTACATACTGTTCCTAACTGTCTTGCAAAAAGACATATGATAGCTAGACATTAAGTCACCAATATCACAACAATGTCCACAAAGACATTGAAGTTCTATATAATACTACTATAACACTCTGACAATGAAAACGGAATTCATACCCAGGGATTCAGCTGAGGACTGCATAACAAATTGTCAAACCCCATCTTTATAGTGTACACGAGATTATCTGTGAATCGTGTAGGTTTGTTGTTGGGTTTTTTCCCATGCATTATACTCTATTTTCAACAGGAAAGAAAATTACAAGTCAAAGTATTTGTTTGTATCAGTTCTTTCAAAGAAAAAAAAAAGTTTAAATAGCCAAGTTTTGAACAGAAGTTAACTTTCATCTTTTAATTGGTACTGACACCACTTAATGCACCATGATGCTGTAAAACTGTAGTGACCTGCATATTCTCACAGCATTACGATCTCGTGGTGAAGAGCTCCGTTACCTGCATGTTCATAGTATGAGAAGGAGGACGTACAAATGCTTGAAACAGACTGGAGACACAAGGGGGTTGAGTTCTGTGGTTACACAAATGAATTCATGGCATTTACAGGAGAAGGAGCCTCAGAGCTTTCATTTCCTTCTGCAGGTTCTTTCTCTTTTTTACCACTATATTGTCCAATAAAGGAACCATCCTCATTGAACTGACCATTTACACCTTCTCCATAGTCAACTAAACTATCATCACTGTCTTCTTTTTTCACAGTTCTGTCTGAAGGTGTCCGGCTTCCTTTTTTTAGAGGTTTATGGTCCTCTGCATCACTGGAAACACAAACAAACAAACAAATGTAATTAACTGATGCGTTATATATTAAGGCAAAAACAGGCATGCATGCAGAGTTTATAAAAAGCTCATGTGCAGCCCTATAATCCTTTAGTAAACCCACATCACATTGTAGAGACAGATCAGTATGATGCAGTTGACATGAACATGGTGTAGGAATGGTTTAAACAGAGAATGTCTTCAGTGGAGGGAGGGGGTTGTTGGTTTTGGTTCGGTTTTGTTTGTTTGTTTTTTCTTTTTCCCCCATCGTGCATGATTTTTTAATGTAAGACTTGTGCCCTTGGCTTGGAAGCAATTTAGATACAACTGCAAGCATTAAAAAGTGGGTTGTAAAGTTATAAAAAATTACAATTTATTTGTTCTCCAAAGTAACAAGCTTATGATGTGCTGTGAAGTTAGTTTGTTAAACTTCTTAATCTCTTTGACTCCTTGAACATGAATGAAGAATGAATTTGGTTAAATGAAATATACAAATTTTCTTTACTAGTATAAAGAAAATAGAAGTGCTGCATTTCAAATAATTTGTTACAAAATGCAGGGCAGACTTGCAATTTTCAACCTTACCTTTCAAGAGACCTACATATTCCATTAAAAGGGTGCAGAAGAAACAAATGAAAATAGCCTAAGAAGAAAAGCAAAGTCCATATCCTGATAGTGATCAGTATTTTATCAATAGTAATTTTCTCTTAAAATTGCTAAAACATTTACTGTACACAGGTAAAGCAACAATTTAGCTTACAGTAGCTAGAGCTGAGCAGTTCAGAGCATGCTAGTATCACTGCTTATCAGATCAACCTCCTTATTCTGATCCATAACTGGTAACTGACAGCAGCAATGGTGAAGGACGACAGGGGAAGGAAAGACAGGAAGGGAACAGAGATCCCTGTGGCACACTACTGGGGTCTTTCCCTTCTCAGTGGAGCACTCTCAGCATCCTCAAATAAATCTGCAGCTGTGGTAATCTCATATTTCAGGAAATAGATGTTGTTGGGCTCTTTTGGGATCCTTTACATTTTATTTCCATTATCAAGATGAAGACTTACACAGCAGCTCTAAAGCCTTTCCAATTCAAACCCACTGTTGCCAGCTGCATTTCTGGGTGCAATTATTTATCTTGTCTTAAAACAGAACATGCAACTTTCTTTTGCACACTGGGTACAAAAGAGGACATGATTTTTACGTTGTGGTTTTTTTGCTGTTGCTGTTGTTTTGTTGTTTGTTTGTTTTTTTTATTTCAAGACTCCCAGCTCATGAAAAATATAAAGAAACATATAGACTACCAAAGAAATAAAAATGTAATTACAATATCCACAATATTAGGGTGAATATAAGATCAGCAAACTATTTTAACTATGTAATTCCTAAAAACATATAACCTGGTTCTTCAAGGTTTTTTTTTCTCTAATGAGTATCTTTGAACACCTAGAGAAACTATATATGTGTATATAATCACATACAAGGTCACAAAGACTATATTGTTAGCTAAAAAATGCCCTACTGTGAACATTTCACTCTTGCTAGAAAACCATTACACCAATTTCCATTCTCATCTCATAACTTTTTGGGAAGACTGCAGGTTACCCCATGCTAGAAGTACAACCCCCAATCTGTGTATGCGTAGAGAAAAAGCACACCAGAGATCTTACTCTTCTAAGCCTACTCCAGAAAGAAGTGGTAGGACTGACTATCTTAACATGTAACAAAACCTTCGTGTTTCAAATACACAAAGGTAAAAACTTTAGACTTGACCATTGTAGTTTTGACTTCTAGTCACTTCTAGTCACTGTACATGGTGTGAGGATAAAACTGTGATGATCTGTGCTCACTGATACTGCAAAGATACAGGCTCCTAACATTTAAAAGAATCCTGCTCCAAAATGTCAAACATCCAGCAGCAATATGCAAATGTGTTTAACGCTGCAAACAAAAGCAGATTAGAGAGATTACCAGTGATCATATGTCCTGGAAGGACCCGGTAAAAAAATGCTGAAGGCAGAATTGAGCATTTCAAAGTCATGTGCAACAGCAGTTTTTCCACTGCCCTCCTGGGAGGGAACAAGAGTCACTGTAACAGGTTGCCAGAACCAAATGCAGTTGAGACCCTCACTTTGAGGGCTCTCACTACCAGGTCCTACTCCCAAAGAGGAGTGACCTGCAGTGTTTAATGCTTTCTGGGTAAGAGACTCCAATGAAGAACACTACACATATAGGCTGCTGTTTAATTTTAGATAAGCTTCTTCCCAAAGTGCTTACACTGTAATATGTAGGAATGAAAAAAAAAATTAAAATTGCTGTTTATACCATATTCCAACTGGGTAAGAAATTCTATGAAAATATTCTGAAGTGTGACCCTGTCCAGTGTAATTCAGTAGACTGGAACAGACAATGAATAAATCATTCACCACCACTGGTTTGTTTTGGTTGTGTTTTTTTTTAAATCATCATTTTTGTGTTTAATAAAGCTCAATTATTTTAAAATATATCTGGGTACAGAAATGGAGCTCTTAGGGCTTCTGTGCTTGTATCTTTGAAAACCAAGTTTATTTATAAACCAAAAGATGAAGAAATACACAGTTGGGTGCATTGTGTCTGGGATTTTTCTCTATTTTAGTTATGATGATGATTTTATGCATCTATATCTGTCTGTATCATTAAAACCAAATAAATAAACTGGCAGATTTACCCAGGAGTGTAGCTGCCCAGAAGTGGGCACTGCTGGAAAAGCAAAGCTACAACAGATGCAAAACTGAAATCTGAATCGGAGGATTCCTTCCCTTCTTGCCCTAAACAAGTCCAGGAAGAGGTTCTGCCAAGCCTCTGGCACAGGAAATGCTTTGAGATTATCCAGGGGATAATCTTCCTTGTTCAGGAAAAGGACACATATGCCACACTACCAGTATTCTTTCTCAAACTGGATGATGACTCTTGTAGTAGAAGAATAATGTTCTGGGTGGAAGGGCAAAACTGAGCAATAAAAAGAAAAGCAATAAGCAAGGGGCTGGGGGGTAGGTGAAGGCGCCAATGTTTTGGGCAGCACTTCTGTAACCCCAGTGGAAGCAAAACAGAGAAGGGACCCCAACGCTCTGGGGAAATGGGGACACATTTTCTGTTTGCCACCAAGAAGCAAACTGCAAAGGCCACTGAACTGCATTATGAATAGGGATGCCCAAAGATACATAAAACACTGTAGGCTGCAGAATATATAATACTAGATTGCAAAACCATGTTAAACCCATATATTTTGATGCAGTCTCTGCAATATTTTCTAATCTTGCTTATAGTTGTTCATAAAACTGTTCCAAAATGTAACCAGGATAGATCATAATTTCCTTTAGTTTTTTTTTTTGTGGTTTTGTTTGCTGACCTTTACACTTACCTACTGTCATATCGTGAAATAAAAAATTAATTGGGTTGACTAAAATTACAGTGGGAAAACTGAAGAACTTTTTGAACAGCAACATGTATGCAGTGCATACAATTAACAGCGAGACAACAAGTACTGAGAGGGAACAAAACAAAAGGTGAGAATGGGTATGAATTCTATATTGGGTATTCTGTTTTATGGGTATGAATTCACTACTTGTTCTCTTAGAAATAAATTCCATGCTAGCAGCTTTTTAAGGATGAAAGTTTCTCAGTGAAGACTGGTATGTACCAGTCATTTTGATAAGTCCTGACATGTACCACACACATTTCTTGCCCCTTAAGTAAAAGAACAGTATTTAATGTTAAAGCATACTCTAAAAAAGTTATTTCAATATTTTTTCATTAATGATTGCTAATACATTTCTTTTCCCTCTTACTTTAATGAAACACACATCAAAGTTGCAGCTAGTGATTAAGAGATACAGCAAGTACAGTGGTGACAATAATGTGCAAGTGAAAACTACAAACTTTTTTTTTTTATACTTCAATTTCACAAGCTCATCAGTTATTGAAAGAAATATGTACCTTGAAATCTCCTTTCTTCTTTCAACTTTGCAATTTTTCTTCCTTAGATATGGGTACATGCAGCAACCAGTCAGAATGGGGAAGACAGTTTTACGATGGCTCTGCAGTCCAGCAGGCAACTAGTTCCCACTAAACTTTGCCACATTCATGGACATGCAAAAAGACTCAATATATGGTTAGCAATATACTACTTTTCCTTATAACACAACTGTCAAGATGAAAGGCAACACAAAGCAAACAAAATGGGTAAAGCATTCTGGGCTGTTGGGCACAGAAAGAGGATGCAGAAGATGGAAACGGTCATCAGTAAATTCCTTTTCTGTGCCCTCAGGTTAACAGCCCAGAAATGTTTAAGTATAAGCAGTCACGTAAAGCCACAGAAGTACCTTACACTATGGCTTCCTTGCATGCTGCAAGAGAACCTCTGCCCTGATACCCAACAGATTTCTTCTCATGCTCCTAAACCGAGAGGATTTTGCTGATGAAAAATGCTTTCCTACACACTTATGCACCTGCATCAATCCAGACTTCACAACTTGTTATTATTTCCAGTCTAGCTAAGACAGAAGCACATCTATATTAGATTTCTAAGTAGGGGTTGTTTTTTTTAACATCTCTGTAAGAATCTTCAATCCTGGTAGAAGCTGGAAAACCTGGGAGATTAGCTCTGGCTTTAAATGGCAACGGGTTGAAAGAATAGCTGTTAGTCAAAGAACTTGACTCACTCCTTGGGAAAATTTTAAAGAAAAATCTGAGAGAAATTCAACCAACTCTCCACCTCTGCCATTTCTGGTGAAAAATCATATAAAGGTAAATCAAAGCAGTGATTTAAATAGTAGTGACACATATATTCAAGGATTAAAATAAGAACTGTCAGAGAAAGCATGTGTGTGTAAATGAGGATGCAGTAAGACCACTGCCAAATCCAATTGGACTATTCAGAGACAAGAATTCCTTAGGCAGTCCACTAACAGCACCTCTTGTGGTAAAGGGACCAAGATTAGGATTACAGTGCAGATGCACAAATCATTGCTAGGTCCCTGTGAAAGCACACCTAATATGAAATCAAACTTGAATAACTACAAGTGAAAAAAGTACTACTGTAGTTAGAAATTCTATTATTACTGTTAATCAACCCAGAACAAGAAGGAAGAGTAATATATTATCTAGCAGTCCCAGAAACCTCCACCAACCATTTCCAGAGTCTCTCATAGCACATCCAAGAACTTCTAGGAAAAATATTCTGTCAATATGTTGAAAAGAGAGGCAAAATAATTTAAAAAAAAAGTGCAAGCATCCATGTACCACCTAGCAGGCCTTCTACTGTAGTAGTTCTTTTCTGTTTGAACTTCCTATGAATATTCTCCAGGTTGCAATGAGACATGAGGCTTTCATACTTTGGTGAGGTTGCCTAAGAAATGCATGTTTGTGATCTCTCCCTGCCCATGAATCCACAGATCTGTAGATGCCATAACTTCTTCATTTCTCTTGATTTGGGGCTGATTTATATGCCTTCACTGACCTGAACAGGAGCTCTAGAAAGTCTTTAATTTTAATAAACATACATTTGTGGTGGTACTTGTATTTCTCACAGCTTCTTGGAGCAAGCACTCATTTCCTATCCAAAGCTTACATTCTCAGTCTTCTACAAGTCAGGGAACCATGGGGATTGCAGCACAGGTTGCTACAGAGGTCCTGTTCTCCCCTCCCATGTGGAGAGCAGGTTCTCCCCTCCAGTCACAGGAACAGCATTACCTGGTCATCCTCTGGTTCCCGAGACACCCACATTTCCTAAATATTGTTGTCGATTGACACAGGAGGAAAATCTGTTGGTGGCTCATTCTGCAGAAAGTGTGCTCCGAGATGAAATTGAAGAGTGCTAAACTTAAAACAAGCCCAAGCCATCCCAAGAATACTGGGAAGCCTGGGAATTGACTGGGACAAAAATCTCCCCTAAAACTGAGAGCTAGGACTTCTCTAGAATATTTTAACTAGTCATTAAGATTAAAGTAATTAATAATTTCAATCTTATTTTGAAATAACTAATTTTATAAGCACTTGGCTTAGTTGCCCAGAAATACTGAAGTCTCTTCAGTATAAATTTCCAAGTCTTTCACTCTTCCCAGTTCCTAAGGAAGGAGGGAACAAGTCTGTGTTCTTAGAAAGTTCCTCTTGATGGCCTGGTGCCTCTCTGAAAGTGAGATGTCCTGTCATACTTGTAATGAAACGACTGTGAGACTTTATACTTTCCCTTCCCTCCTTTAAACTTTGGAAGAGAACGGAAGTTGCTCAGACACTTGTGAGGACAAGAACATGAAGAGCTGCCAACAGAGCTCTTTCTCAGCTGACGGAAAGTGGTTTTGTGTTCTGACAAATCCTTCATGATCTGGACCAAGGGTTCACCAAACAGCCTTCCGCCTGTGTACGGTAAAGACAGCAGTTTATGTCTTAGGTCTAGTGATGAGGTCCAAGGACGTAGCCATATTGCTCTCCAGGCTACAGTGAGGCAGGCCAGGCTTTTAACAGTGAGTCTGAGAGAATCCTCAGCTGNACCGAGAGGATTTTGCTGATGAAAAATGCTTTCCTACACACTTATGCACCTGCATCAATCCAGACTTCACAACTT
This sequence comes from Ceyx cyanopectus, assembly GCA_013401355.1. Classification (NCBI taxonomy): domain Eukaryota; kingdom Metazoa; phylum Chordata; class Aves; order Coraciiformes; family Alcedinidae; genus Ceyx; species Ceyx cyanopectus. The sequence goes on along the minus strand of VYZU01082063.1, from coordinate 23,426 downwards.
GTTATTATTTCCAGTCTAGCTAAGACAGAAGCACATCTATATTAGATTTCTAAGTAGGGGTTGTTTTTTTTAACATCTCTGTAAGAATCTTCAATCCTGGTAGAAGCTGGAAAACCTGGGAGATTAGCTCTGGCTTTAAATGGCAACGGGTTGAAAGAATAGCTGTTAGTCAAAGAACTTGACTCACTCCTTGGGAAAATTTTAAAGAAAAATCTGAGAGAAATTCAACCAACTCTCCACCTCTGCCATTTCTGGTGAAAAATCATATAAAGGTAAATCAAAGCAGTGATTTAAATAGTAGTGACACATATATTCAAGGATTAAAATAAGAACTGTCAGAGAAAGCATGTGTGTGTAAATGAGGATGCAGTAAGACCACTGCCAAATCCAATTGGACTATTCAGAGACAAGAATTCCTTAGGCAGTCCACTAACAGCACCTCTTGTGGTAAAGGGACCAAGATTAGGATTACAGTGCAGATGCACAAATCATTGCTAGGTCCCTGTGAAAGCACACCTAATATGAAATCAAACTTGAATAACTACAAGTGAAAAAAGTACTACTGTAGTTAGAAATTCTATTATTACTGTTAATCAACCCAGAAGAAGAAGGAAGAGTAATATATTATCTAGCAGTCCCAGAAACCTCCACCAACCATTTCCAGAGTCTCTCATAGCACATCCAAGAACTTCTAGGAAAAATATTCTGTCAATATGTTGAAAAGAGAGGCAAAATAATTTAAAAAAAAAGTGCAAGCATCCATGTACCACCTAGCAGGCCTTCTACTGTAGTAGTTCTTTTCTGTTTGAACTTCCTATGAATATTCTCCAGGTTGCAATGAGACATGAGGCTTTCATACTTTGGTGAGGTTGCCTAAGAAATGCATGTTTGTGATCTCTCCCTGCCCATGAATCCACAGATCTGTAGATGCCATAACTTCTTCATTTCTCTTGATTTGGGGCTGATTTATATGCCTTCACTGACCTGAACAGGAGCTCTAGAAAGTCTTTAATTTTAATAAACATACATTTGTGGTGGTACTTGTATTTCTCACAGCTTCTTGGAGCAAGCACTCATTTCCTATCCAAAGCTTACATTCTCAGTCTTCTACAAGTCAGGGAACCATGGGGATTGCAGCACAGGTTGCTACAGAGGTCCTGTTCTCCCCTCCCATGTGGAGAGCAGGTTCTCCCCTCCAGTCACAGGAACAGCATTACCTGGTCATCCTCTGGTTCCCGAGACACCCACATTTCCTAAATATTGTTGTCGATTGACACAGGAGGAAAATCTGTTGGTGGCTCATTCTGCAGAAAGTGTGCTCCGAGATGAAATTGAAGAGTGCTAAACTTAAAACAAGCCCAAGCCATCCCAAGAATACTGGGAAGCCTGGGAATTGACTGGGACAAAAATCTCCCCTAAAACTGAGAGCTAGGACTTCTCTAGAATATTTTAACTAGTCATTAAGATTAAAGTAATTAATAATTTCAATCTTATTTTGAAATAACTAATTTTATAAGCACTTGGCTTAGTTGCCCAGAAATACTGAAGTCTCTTCAGTATAAATTTCCAAGTCTTTCACTCTTCCCAGTTCCTAAGGAAGGAGGGAACAAGTCTGTGTTCTTAGAAAGTTCCTCTTGATGGCCTGGTGCCTCTCTGAAAGTGAGATGTCCTGTCATACTTGTAATGAAACGACTGTGAGACTTTATACTTTCCCTTCCCTCCTTTAAACTTTGGAAGAGAACGGAAGTTGCTCAGACACTTGTGAGGACAAGAACATGAAGAGCTGCCAACAGAGCTCTTTCTCAGCTGACGGAAAGTGGTTTTGTGTTCTGACAAATCCTTCATGATCTGGACCAAGGGTTCACCAAACAGCCTTCCGCCTGTGTACGGTAAAGACAGCAGTTTATGTCTTAGGTCTAGTGATGAGGTCCAAGGACGTAGCCATATTGCTCTCCAGGCTACAGTGAGGCAGGCCAGGCTTTTAACAGTGAGTCTGAGAGAATCCTCAGCTGCATCGTGGATAAAATTGGCTGCAGTTTTACAGAGCTTGTGCTTCCTCTGCATGGCACCAGATGGGACCCATTTCTTTTGGAATCTGGCTCTCTCTTCCTCCAGCCATATTAGTAATGCTCTAGAAGCGTAAGTACAGTAGATAGATACCCTAAGCTGGGCTGAAACTAGCTTGAAAGATCTTTTAATTGCTTTCTCAACCTTTCTATCAGTAGGATCTTTAGGCAGAGCATCCATATTAGCAGGCACTGTTAGCACAGAATTCCTAGTTAGCAATGCTCTGTCTACCTGAGGCAAGGTCCCCCACAGAGCAGCTTTACCCACTGGAAAAGGATAGAGCTTACGCAGGACTGCCGGGGCTTCGTGCTTTGCCTCAGGATTGCCCCAGATCCTACAGACAAGATCTTCCACTGCTGAATCAATAGGAAGGGCATTATCTACCTTGCCTTCTTCAGGAGGGATAAGCAGCTCTTCCGATGCATACTCGGGTTTGGAGGATTTTAGCATCAGCACTCTCTTTATGTGCTTGAAGAGATAATTCTGATTCTCCATGTCAAACTTACGCAGAGGATCTGGTCCCTCTTGGTCTTCTGTAGGGTACTCAGATGACACCTCCTCATCTTCAGGGGATGACTCAATCTCCAAGGCTTTGCCAGCCTCAAGTTTCTTCTGCCCAGAAGCTGTCTGAACTTTTACACTGTCCACAGGATCAGACTCAAGAGCTTGGGAACTTCTCCCTGTTGCTTCTAGAGGAACCACTGGCATTTCTGCAATTGGTACCCTGGGATGCTTTACTGAATGGAACCTAGCCTGTGCCACAGAAGTGATACTTTGCCTGGCTGCTGTCAAAGCATCTTTTAAGACAGTAGCTAGCTCAGGCAAAATTACAGATTTCATTAATGAATTCCTTTCAGATTCAGAGAAGTGAGTAGTAGTAGAAGGTCTTACCTTCCTGTGGTAGGAGCTCTGAGTGTCTTCTGAATCTGAGCTGTAGTCTGGGGTCTGGCTGAACCCACGCTGGAGAGAAGAATGTTGCCTTGCCAGTGAGCCACGAACTGAGTTGCAGCTGAGGGGTTTCTGGAAAGGGGATGGCTGTCCTGCCTGAGAATCTGAGCCCTCCTCCGACCCCATTATCTGTTGCTCAGAAGCATGATGTCTAGAGTCATGCCTGTACTTCCATTCGTCTGACCTCTTTTCCTCTTGGCAGAGGGAAGGAAAGACAGAACTAACCCTTGTAAGCTCTGAAGACTGCCTAGCCCTCCTCCTGGTGTAGGAGGTCTCTGATCTGGTGCTGGAGTATTGATCCCCTGACCTTCTGAAGAAGTTGGATCTGTCAGATCTCACAGACTTTTCTTTGGTAAAGACAGGGTCTGCTTCAGGAGAATTGGCACAGCTACCTTGTCTTTTCTTTTCCTTGTCCAGTTTCTTTCCTGTCCAAGCAGACATGGACCTGAAGTGATGAAAAAAGTTCAAAACACTCTAATTCCTAGATCTTTGCAAAATTACTTTTTTTTCCCAAAGGAAACCCTATACCCTTTTTCCTCAAAGAACCACTGCATCATGACCAGTGCTGTGTGAGGCAGACCAACTGGGAACTGAGTGACTGCAGGGATGCTGGGCTGCAGAGAGGGTGCCAAGATATCTTCTGTGATCTGACTGGTTGCTGCTGCTGCCCTGTCTCTAAGGAAAAAAGAGGAAAGCCCAATATAGACTAATTACACAGAAATACATTTTAGAAAGGAGTTTTTGCATGGTAAATAGGATGAGCTCTTTCATGTGAACAAATCTGACAGCTTGGCATGCGTCTATATTCACCAGAGGTGGATAAATGAATTATAAAATAATTTAATAAAGCACTATATGATTCTATAGATTAACTCAAGCAACTGAAATATGGAAAAATGGATTTAAATCTTCCTAAAGATCACATATAAAAGCAGACTTGAGTAGTTTTATTCTAGGCCTGAGAAAACATCTACTGAGGTCATATCACTTGAGCAGTTCTGTATGAAGGTCAGTTTGTGCCGCCGCAAGTTCCAAGTATCAAAACCCAGAGAAGCAATAAAGCAGCAGGCAAACTGGACTGCCCAGGAAAATGTCATATACTGCTTATTTACCTCTACTTCCAAACTTTCCTTTTTATCAGCTGAATGTAATTAATCCATATGGATTTAGTGCTGTAATAAAATCCTATTATGAACTTATTAATCTAAGAACAGAGTATCATGGGTTTTTTGTAAATGACAGAAGAATAAACAAGCTGCTCTTTGGCATTCAGAACTGTAAATCTACCCCAGTCAGATCAAGATGAATGCTCCCCTTCTATGAAGAAGCTATGGCAACACAGTAGACCCTTCTTGAAAAAAAGATTTTTCTATGCACATGTGTAAATATAACATCTGCAAAATAATAAAAGGGTTTACAATGTTTTTCACACAGGAATGCACTATGAAATCTATTATAACACCCATGTAAAATACAGTGGTATTGACCTAATTAGAAAATAATAACGCTATTTCCTGTACTAACCAAAAAAACCCAAATAAAATGCTATGTATTTAATAAGCTGTACTCATAACAGTTACATGAACAGACTTGCCAAGGCATGATTTCTGTGATGCCAGAAGACTCAGCTATGTTTACAACAAAGGGAGAGAGTCAGGAATAAGAACTGCATGCTTTTGAAGCTGCTTGTTATGTATCTTGTACTGAAATACATGAAAGGGAGTTGGTTTTTCTTTCCTGTAGGACATCCCTTCACCTCTGCTTATAACATAATTTCCTTGTTACTGGATTAGGTGTTAGTGCTGGCAGACATTTTAAATGCATTTGTTTTCCAGGCAGTGTAACCCAAAGTTGTCATTATTAGGCTTCAATTAGAAATGTATTTTCAAAATCCATAATGCTAAAGGTGCCCTATCTGAAAGGACACTGCTTCTGCTATTTAACTACGTGAAGGATGTGTTTGCAAATAAAAATTCCTCACTTTGAGACGATTTTTGAATCCAGATTTTACCTTGCAGTAGTGAATAGATTATCCTAAGCTTGAATGTTTAACTTTTTTTTTTCTCTAACATTGTGTGTTTGTAATGCTATCTGCAATTCTATACAACACTGGATATAGAATATTTGTCAACATGGAAAAGATGTTAGTTTTGAATTAATAAGTGTGTTATTACATACAGTACATGTGCAATACGAACACCAAACAGGACAAACCACCTCAATCACTCACCTGTATTCACCAAATGTTCCATCATCTTCTTTCATAGGTTGTATTTCTGGATCAGCATGTGCATCCTCCTTTTCTTTCACTAAAACATTTGAAATAGTCATTTTTACCATTAAACTGCATGATGAGAAACTTTAAGACCTTAAGATCTCAAACTGATCGCATTTGGCAGGTTCATGGTTTGAATTGAAATATTTTTTGAACTGAGGCCTTAGGCTTTAACATGTTTTCTTTTGAATAAAACGATCTGTTAATTTGTTATAGAATTTTATTTTCACTTAAGTACAAAATACCATTATGTCATTCTGCATTAGTAAAACTTCCTCCATTTTGTTTCTTGCACTAAAGAGAAAGTTTTGATAAAAATCCTACTAAAATACTTAGTTATATAATTAATAGAGCTACTGTTTACTGAAATCTGAATAATTTAGTTTTACTTATCCATGTAAAAAAACCAACTATGTAGCACTGTGGCCTTTGACACAGAAACCTTCTAGCACCAGAGAAGACATGCTTATAGAAGACCTATAAGATTAAGACTGTTGACAGAGTAAAATAATACACTGACTTATAGAACTTTCTCTATGGTTTCTTCCCTTTGACTCTGCTTTTCTGGCTGATACTCAAATCTTTCCCTTGTTTAGCAGATACAGCTAAATAATCTAATATATAATCTGTTACCTTTTTCTCTGGTAACTTCCACACTTAATTTGCACATCATTAGTTTATATCCTGTTACTTAAGATGATATTAATCATTCCTGACAGTATTTCCTAAGTCTATAATTACAATAATGAGTAACACCATGAACGGTATTTGGCTGATATAATTTCATACTGAAATGATTACTTTTTTCAAACCATAGTCAATCTCAAGATAACATGCTAAAATTATGAAAAAAAAAAAAAAGAGTTAACTTTGTGCTTTGCATTTGTCACTATCTGTGGAACAGTACATTTGCAATGATACAAGAAATACAATTAGCTCTAGAGTCACTGCTAGAAACACGAATGTAATACACAAATCCAGAAATCTGATAGACAGTCAAGGTCTACCTTTATATATGTGTGTGTATATGCTTTTGTATGGGTGCATAAAAGAGTGAATACCTTGCAACTTGTCATTCTGCAAAAGCAGAGAAAAAGTCAGTAGGGGGATCTTCACATAGTAATGACAACCTCTGCACCCAGCTGCCTTCTACACTTTTATTCAAACTGTGTATCATCCTCTTCTAGGTGGTGACTCACTCCAAGTCCTTCCTGCTTTTCTCAGTTTCACCACTTCATTTAGTTAACTCTCCTAATTCTCCTTCACTTTCCTCAGTTCTCTCCACTGTTACTTTTCCTGTATCCTCTGTAGTCTCCCTTTCTCTTTAAAAAAATCCAAATATTAGAAAAAAACCCAGGGACTTTTTCTTCAACCTGTCATTTAGCTCTGTATAGCACTGTGTTCCTTAATCATCTATCTTTTCATTGTGGACACAGGTGGCTGGGACAGAAGTTCTCTTCCTGAATTTTTGCTGTCACCAAAAATATTTGCTCTCTCCACAAAACATTTAAGCAGTTTGGGGCAAAAATAGGGCAAAGTAGGATTCTTGTACTTAATCAGGTGATTTTATCTTCTTATAAAAACAATCTGCTATGCTTCAGTACAAAAGATTTGTCTATGAAAAGCCTTTAGTGTTCACCGACACTGGTATTCAGAACTGAANCACTCAAACCTCAACAGCACCTTGAGGAATCACAGTTGTGACAGAAAACTTGTATAGTTTTATTTTTCAATGAGAAATTATAAAATAGACTTGACCATTCTTAGGCCTAATACCAAGTGAAAAAAAAAGAAAGAAAAAACCCCATTTCTAACTCAGCTCATTTTAGTGGGTTAAAGACATCTGCAATAAACTTCAGAAAGGGGAATGTGCAGTACTAGTAGGAGGACCAAGTATCTGAAACAAAGCTCAAACCTCTCTAGAGAGGTAATGAGTTAATATGAGCCTCTAGGAATGAAGGATAAACTTTTCTTATGTTTAAATGGATTGAAGTTTTCTACCAATAGGCAGACTGTTCTTGACAAGCCTACCAAATGATGACTGATTTACCATATGCACAGCATAAATGTAAAAAAACCAGCAGCAAGTGTGATTTCTCCTGTAAAACTGAGATCTGTCTTAAGGAGTTAATGGTGGATGACTTTTATTCTCAGTTACATATCATACCTGGATATTTGCCACCCTTATTCCTCCTTATGAAGCAAACAATCAGTAAAATCAAGATCAGAAGAGCAACAGCACACATAAGACCGATGAACCACCCTTGAGTGGCGATGTCGACCTGCCGACTTGCCATTGCTGGAGAAGAAAAGAAGAAAAATGAGATGTTTTGCTGTATTTAAATGCGATGACAATCCAGATAAATAATAGCCACTATACACTGTTCATTAGTTAAGGCATAACATTCACTGTGAAGATCAGTATTAAGAAAAACAGTGATACTGTATGTTGTGAATATTTTCATTATTAAAAAAATTTAAGTGCATGTGCATAGAAGTTACTGTTCAGTATGTAAGAATTCTCCCAACATTTCCATTTCTAAACTACTTTGCAAAATCTGTGCACATACTACATTGCGTTCTGCAAACCTGAAAACTATTCTCAACTATTTTACATCAATTAAATAATTTGCAAATTATGATTCACAGAAAGAAGTCGCCTACGTTCTCAAAATGAAGAAAAAGTCAGAGCTCTTTAGCTAACACACTCCCCTGGTCTGAAATGGGGAAACAGACGTCGTCATTCAAGGCCCTAACATTCACTTTCAACTGAAGATCAAGAATGAAGCATCCTTTAAAGCCTTATTAAGCATCATGTTTTCTTTCTCTCCTCAAGCCCATCCCTCAGCCTACAATTCACCATGATTGCCATGACTTAGCATCAGTGAGGACTTCACACAATGCAATTGGGAAGGCTTTCCTTGGCACATGCTCTCTCCAAATGCTGACTCTAAGTTGAGGATCATGTAAATGATATGCAAACTACACAGGAAATGCTGCAGTCACTAGTAAGCACAGGAATTGTCTGTGCAATCTGGGGGCCAGGTCCCTTCTACTGGTCTCCAACAAAGTAGGAAGATGTTCCTGGTGAAGTTTATTATCTACTCCCCTGTTTGGAAACACACTGCAGGCAACTGGCCTTAGGATCTGCTGTTAGGAGAAAGCGGGAAGGGTGAGAGGAGTGAGGATGTATGTTGCAGACAGAAGATGACATGAAGTGGAGGAAGATGGGCATCCATCCAACCTTTCTTGTTCATTCTTCACCTTCTCCTCCAGCCCCAAAACCTAAAGGACCAGATTATATTTGAGACCACTTGGACCAGATTACATCTGAGACCTTCAGTCAGGCTCCTAGTTCAGATGCTCTCATGGGACGTTTCATCCACATCTGCTAGGGAAGGTCCATAGTCTTGCTTCCACGGAAGTGGAGGACACAATGCATGAATAGCTTTATACACAGAAATCTGGAAGTCCCAGAGCTCCATAAGGATTTCCACCTCTCCTTCAGAAGATGTGCTTTTAAGGGAAAGCTCATAAAAACACATCTCAGAGAACTTGTTTTCAATGGAGCACTGACTGTCTGCTCAGGTGATAACAGTAGGAACTCTCCTCCATACAAAACATGCTGGATAACAGCTGGGAACAGTCCTGTGCTGGTAGTGTCCCTTGAACAACACAAGCCTTGCTTGGNTACAATTATTTTCTTTCCATGTTAAGGTTCAGATTATTTTGAGCTTTGTACACATGCATTCAAAATAAGGCATTAAAGGTTGTATAATGCATACTGTGACAAAATACATTTAATATTCAAATGTAGTAAGAAATAGCGTCAAGCAAAATAACTCATGCATAAAAATATGCAAGATGGGAAAGAGTAAGGATGAACACTTATGTGGTATTCTCTAATTCATTGTATATGCAGTAGGAAAGGGTTTCTATAACTCCGTGCAACTTCCCTGCTCATAGTAAGAAAATTCTCTGTTGAGGCAGAAAGACATTTACTCTTGGTGAGCTGCTAGTGCAGGAGTCAGTGAAGTCATGTAGTACTGCTATCTTCAAAAGGAGAAACCCACACACTACAAATATGCTCTACAGCAATGCTTGTCAAAGGCAAAAATATGGCAAACACCTCATGAAATATTGCAGTTTCATTAAGGACATATGCCAATACTTTCCTCTGGCCGCTTTTTTTCAGTGGTATTTCTGATCTAGGCTGAAGACAGTGGGACAAACATTTTTTTCTAAGATATATGCTATGTATATAAATTAATGCTGGACATTGAACCTTTCCATTATCAAGAAGCAGAAAACAATATCTTTACATTTCCTTGTTCCTTAACTACTCAAGGACATGAGCCAAGGTGACTGGGTACGTATGGGATTCCTTACTGGCTCAATAGTTTTTGTGCAGAAAGATGTTTTCAGCTTGTTTTGAATTATACTACAGTCTTGATCCTTGCTTTACTGCTGCTGTAGGCTTTGGATGAGCATTTGCACACAATGTCACAGATCTGCTTTTATACCACTAGCTGTCCTGGCATAAATAACCTCTGTGTTTAGCCCATATATATTTGCTTGGCACTGTTATTCAGCACCACATTTACACAGCTTCCCTGCAACAGAATAAACCGTGAAGAGAAATGGAACAAACAAAACAAGATTTTTGAAAGTGCTCACTTTCAAACTGGTGTGCTCATTATTTACTTTGTTGACTTATTACATATTGTTCAAGCATATTTTCATATTTAAATAACTTCCTTAAATCCTAACATTCTAAAGGTGGTTGGGGTACTGTTAAATAACTATGCACTGACCAAAATGCTTGGAATGAGCAGAAGTAGAAAATACACAAGAAATAATATCAGCTGACCAAGAACATGCTGTGATGGCAATGACATATTAAACATAACATGAAAAAAAATTTCCAATAAAGCCCTTTCTCTGAGTTAAATGAACAAGCATTACTGATTTGATTACAAAGAAATATGACTGAAATATGTAGTTAAGGAACTTAAAGCAGCTTTACTGACTCACAGGATATAGTTGTAGCATCAACATATGTATAAAACCAGTATAGAACGATAAAAGAAACATTTACAAGTAGGAATCTCTTAAGACTGGTATAAATAGATTATATGAGACATCAAATTGAAGCTGCACTTCTGATTAGGCAAGCATTTAATTCCTCTTTTCTGTATTAAAAGTGATCATATACAGATTGTTAGCTTTAAAAAAAATATGTTTGGCTCCATTAAAGTGCATGTTATTTAAATACAGGCATCTCATTGTATTTATTGGAAATTAAATAGGTCATCTTCAGTGCATGGCACACAGATGGTGTGTGAGCAGTGAGTATTTTGCCCAATATAAATATCAGAGAAGCAGGGTGAATTGAAAACGTTCATAATCTATACAACAAATGTGCTGGCAGGACTGAGGAGCTTATAAAAGAACTCAACATGGCTCTGTGCAAAGAACATGCAAAGACACCAGCTACAGCATCTCTTGGCTAGAAGCAGTTGAACAGTTCAGCACGTGGTCTAGCAGGACTGACTAGGACAGGGAATGGGTACAGTGTGCCTCACCTGGACCTGTCTCAAACACATCCTCTGAACTCCTAAAACCAGACAGGCCCTCAGCACCAACCCGGACTTTATATGCTGTTCCTGGGGTTAAACCCTTTAACACAAAGAAGCTTCGAGAACCATTTATAATTTCTTTTTTCCAATCTTCTTTGCCTACAAAAATTTTAGGAAAACAACATATTGGAAATTTAATTTTCTCTGTATTACTTAAAGTTTAAAGATTACTTTCAACATTTACTTTACTAAACTATGGATTGGCTGAAAAAAATAACTAGTCTCTCAAAAAATAATAAAACCACATAAAATTATGACTTCAAATAATATATTGCATGCAATATATTGAAGACATTGCATATGACTTAAACTATTGTAAACATTTGTTCCATTGTACTAGAGAAATATATTTTTTTAAAGGCTTATCAAACTTGTAATTATACAGTATATTAAAATAGATTTTAATTTAATTAAATTACACTTCTGCAGTTCAGTCAATATTTATTTCAGTAATGAAGTTCTCCTTTGAAATACGAACCTCACATATTTTTTTTTAGTAATCTCAGGTGCTTCCTTGACCNCCCCCCCCCCCCCCCCCGATTTCAGCATATGTAGGAAAACTGTTATATCCTATTTTAATGCAAGTAATCATGTGTTTACACAGGCAATCACGGCTTGATAAACACCTTAATGCAAACTACATTTTTAGAAGTTCACATTCAAAAGAATTTATAAAACAATACAAAGGAACAAAGGTTGATATTCTGTCTAAGCATCAATACATGCTATACATTTATGTGTATTAAAATGCAAATTATATTAGCGATCAAATAAAAAAATAATGCCTCTAGACATTTAAGAGTAATCAATACTGGGTCAATTTAGGACCATGTTTACTATAAAAATATTTCAAAAAATATCTGAATACTTTAGCAAAACTGAATGAAATGACTTCTTACTGCCTGCTACACCATATTCAATATATAAGTTCGCATGATCTGGTCCCTCATACTCCCAACTGACATTGGCATAGGTCTCAGCAGCAGCTGTTGTAACATTTCTGATCCTTGGATAAAGTGGTTGCACTGAATACACAATAGAAAAACAAAGCAGAATACGAAATTGTGACTTCATACATTTAATAAATAAATAAATAAAATCTAAACAGCTACTATGTTCATTTAGACCATATAAAGGGAAAGTATAGTACATTCATCATTGTTTCCATTATTGGAAATTAGTGGCTACAGCACTGTATTTGACAACTGAATCCTAGGTGGTGACTACACTATGAAATGATAAAGTAAAATCTATGGAGTCTAGTGAGCATGCCCAGCATCACAAAAACTGCCAAATCTTTAAAAATACCTAATTGCTACAATTCTGGAAAACATTTTTATTCATCTAGAAGGAAAATGCAAACATCTGGAAAGTGAGAATATGGTCAAGAGTAATGGGAAATGGCAGGAAAGATGAGAGTTATGAAGGTGGTACACACCTCCCTTTAGGCCACATGTCACTCAATGGACTGCAAATGGCTCAACTGCAAGCCCTTACAGGATTTTTGTTTCTATTGCAATGATAATGATAAAAAACAGAAGACAATACCCTTATAGAATGTTGGACGGACAGTGTGCATGACTGGGGAGGTTGCAAAAAGGATTTCTGAATATCCTTCACCATCAGAGATAATAGGAAAGAAAAAATAAAGAGTAAAAACACTGTGCATCAAAAAATAGCATTGAAATAATATAGTAAAACCTTACCTGTTAAATGAATAACACATGCACACTAAGTTCATGCAAGACTTAATCAGTTTTACTTGTTAAAATACAGAACAGTTAAGTGATACAGGTGTATTTGAAAACAACCCCAAGTATGTGTGTACTGACACCCTTTACTTTCACAGAAATCAGTTTCATTATGCTCAGTATTATATCTCACTTTGTCTGAAAGACTCCAGAAGACAGACATCTTCTGTACCACTAAACAAATTAGATAATCACCTCCCCTGTAAAAACTACATCTTATCTTGTGGCTTTGTTTGTGGTTTGCTTGGTTTTTTTTTTATCTCCAGTTTCCAGCTTACATTTACCTACTGTACTTTTACCTGATTCTTATCAAAAGCTGTTTGTATAGATTTATCCGTATGTAGCATTTGATCAGATTTAAGTTATGTTTTGGTTTTGTTTTTGTTGTTTTTTTCCTATTGAATACAGTGCTACAAGAAATTGGTTCTGTTGCACATGTATTTTCATAATAATTATTTTTGTAATTCTTCCTCTTTTTCACTACTGCTTGATGTAATTTTCCAACAGACCGGGAAAGTCTTTAAATGTACCATATCTATACAATTAATACACATGTAAGAAGATAAAAAAAGGCTGATGAAACCTGAGGTGATGACAGCGTAAAACTGAAGTGGTTAAAAGAACTGAAGTGGTTAAAATATTTAAAGCTTGTCTCCAATCAACTCAGACTCTTGTCTTCTCAATCAGCACACCTCTAATTATAATTAACCTCTTAGTTCTTTAACATGTTTCCCAGCACTGTTCACAAATGCAAAATGTGTAATTGTCAGCTGGCAGAAGCTCTCAGTGTGTGCAAGCTCCAGC